>PVKV010027269.1:0-26682 GCA_004027835.1 Alouatta palliata | reverse complement strand
TTTTCTTTTTTTTTTTTTTAAAGACAGGGTTTCACCATATTGGTCAGGCTGGTCTTGAACTCTTGACCTCAGGTGATCCGCCCGCCTCAGCCTCCCAAAGTGCTAGGATTACAGGCATGAGCCACTGCACCTGGCTCTCCTTGCCCTTTCTAGCTTCTCCTCCTCTGCTTTATTGTAAATCCTTGGCTGCCTTTCCTGAGGCTTGTGCAACCTCTGCTTCCTCAACTGTAGGTCCCTTGTCCCCCAGTTTCCTGCCATGGCTCTCTACTGCCTCCTCCTGGCACTGAGTTGTACCACCCTGCCCTTTGCCCAGCTGCAGTTGTTGATTGCACACTGATCAGAAATGTTTGTTAAACAGCCCTGTCTCAGCCCTGCTGGCCAAAGAGCTCAGGACACTGACCTCATTCCTCCCCTGTCTTCCCACAGGTACATCTCCTGTGTGCTTGGCTGCCCTTATGAAGGGAAGATCTCCCCGGCTAAAGTAGCTGAGGTGTGTGCACGTGTCAGGGTAGGGGATTTGGTGACGGTTGGCCACCTTGTCTGCCCCTGAGCGCATACCCCTGAGGTTCCTCTCCCCACCTTTTCCTGGAGGTTCCTGATTTCATTCATTCACCCAGCTCCTTCAGTAAGTGCCTCATCCTACGTGAGCAAAGCCCTGCACTTGCTCCCTGGAGGCCCCCCTCCTAGCCAGATATGTAGTTCTTGAAGTCCCTGGCCTCTACCCCAGCCTGAAAACCTCCAATTCAGTTTCCAGTCTGGTCATTGAGGTGATCCTCTGAGGAGGGGCTCCTTACCCAGGAGTTCCCACAGCTCCTTGCAGTGATTGAAAGGCCACAAAGCTGACGCCCTCTCAACAGTCACCAGGTCGGTGCTGAGAAGAACACAGTACAGGAATTGTGTTTGACCAGCCCAAGAACTTTACGTCATTTAGTCTCCAAAACCACTGTACAAATTTGGTATTATTATTCCCTTTTACAGTTGAGGAAACTGACAGTAAATAATTTGCCATCCAGGTTACAAATGCTGAAATCAGGTCTCAAACTTCAGTTTATCTCCATCCAAAGCCCACTTCTTCCCAGGATACTTGGTGGCATCCAGCTAGGGGGATGGTAGCAGCAACTGTTCCTTGAGAGCAGCTGCCCCGCTCCAGGTCTTAGCCTTAGCTGCTACCAGTCCTCTCCATATGACCAAAGGGTCATCACCATTTTTCAGAAGCAGAAATTGAAGCTCAGAAAAGTTAAGTTCCAGCCGGGCGCGGTGGCTCACGCCTGTAATCCCAGCACTTTGGGAGGCCGAGGCGGGTGGATCACGAGGTCAAGAGATCGAGACCATCCTGGTCAACATGGTGAAACCCCGTCTCTACTAAAAATACAAAAATTAGCTGGACTTGGTGGCGCATGCCCATAGTCCCAGCTACTTGGAAGGCTGAGGCAGGAGAATTGCTTGAACCCAGGATGTAGAGGTTGCGGTGAGCCGAGATCGTGCCATTGCACTCCAGCCTGGGTAACAAGAGCGAAACTCCGTCTCAAAAAAAAAAAAAAAAACAAACAAAAAAAAACAACAACAAAAAAAAAAAGTTAAGTTCCTTGCCAAGGCCCACAGCTAGTGAGCAGCAGAACTAGGACTTTAACCCAGCATCTCATTATTTCAAAGGTCCGCTCCTTCCCCTGCACCCTGCCGCCCCCTAAAGGCCAGCCACTACCGCCCCACTCTCTGCAGGGCCATGGGGGGCAGTGACATCACTATTTCATTTATCTAGCAGATCATTCGTGTCTTCTGGTCCCCTAACCCCGCCACATCCCACGGCACCTTGTCCAGCAGCCCTGTGCCAGCAGCAGCTCCTTGGGTGAGGCGCATACTGCTCCCATTTCGCAGTGGTTTTAGAGGTGTGCAAATGGACTCCTAAAAATTTAAATAGTGATGTGTCTCTATTAAAAAATATAACTATTGGCTGGGTGCGGTGGCTCACGCCTGTAATCCCAGCACTTTGGGAGGCTGAATCACGTGAATCACCTGAGGTCAGTAGTGTAAAACCAGCCTGGCCAACATGGCAAAACCATATCTCTACTAAAAATACAAAAAATTAGCGGGGCATGCTAGCAGGTGCCTATAATCCCAGCTACTTGGGAGGCTGAGACAGGAGACGCTCTTGAACCCAGGAGGTGGAGGTTTCAGTGAGCTGAGTTCGCACTACAACACTCCAGCCTGGGCGACAGAGCAAGACTCCATCTCAAAAAAAAATTATATATAGTTCATATATTATGTATTATAACTATTACCCGGGCATGGTGGTGCATGCCTGTGGTCTCAGGTACTTGGGAGGCTGAGGTGGGAGGATTGCTTGAGCCTGAGAGCCTGAGGTTGCAGTGAGCCGAGATCACACCACTGCACTCCAGCCTGAGTGACAGAGTGAGACCCTGTCTCAAAAAAAGAAAAAATATATAACTAGCGTCTCAGGCTCATAATTTCATGGATTTTATTGCTGAGGATAAAACTACATGAAAGGAATGAACTTCACTGATTCCAGCACCTGGGTCTGCCAGTGTGATGTGACAATGGTAAGTGAAGGACTGAAGTCTGAGGGACACAGGCAGGGAAGAAAGAACGTGTTGGAGCCTCAGGACTGTGAGCTGGCTCCAGCAGCTGGCTCTGCCCCTTAAGCCTCAGCCTCCTGATCATAAAATAAGGATCATCATTCCCAGTCGGAGTTGTGAGGAGCACGTGATCCTGTGGGAACTGAGTACTTCAGACACAGAAGTGTTCTGCCCAGGCACAGGCCCCCTGCTTCTGAGTGCTTGGATCCCCTGGCTCATGGCTTCTGTATCCTCCAAGTACCTGCTTGCTTCCCTAGGTCAGCAAGAAGTTGTTCTCAATGGGCTGCTATGAGATCTCCCTGTCGGACACCATTGGTGTGGGCACCCCAGGGATCATGAAAGACATGCTGTCTGCTGTCATGCAGGAAGTGCCTCCAGCTGCCCTGGCTGTCCACTGCCATGACACCTATGGCCAAGCCCTAGCCAACACCTTGATGGCCCTGCAGGTAATCAAAGGCATATGCTTATTCTCCCAAAGGTTGTGGTGGGCAGGACAGCTTGTTATCATTTATTCTCTCAGCAAACATTTACTGATGCCAGTAGGCCTGGGCTGGCAATGGTGGACACAGTTGTCGTGATCCCCAGATGTGAAGTGTACACCTCTGTTTTGGGGAGACAGTCAAGCGAGTTATATGGTAATCCTACTGCATTACAACAGATGCCATGAAGGGAAGAAGCACAGGGCTCAGGAAGCCTAGCAGGGCCCCATCCCAGCTGAGGAGATCAGGGAGGATATGCAGAAGAGGCCTGAGCGAAGCTTGAAGGACATAAAGTAAGCCGCTGGCAAGGAAAGAGGAAAGGTGACGGGGCAGAACTGCACCTCAGGACTGATGCGGGTTTCAGGGAGGACTCATACAACATACAGGGTTGTGAGTGTGCGCGTGTGTGTAGCGGAAGCAGGTGAGGAGACAGGTGGTACAGAGGCCAGCAGAGGTCACTCAGAGGGAGAGGCTTTAATGCCGTTCCCCACGGATTGAGCTAAGACCTCAGATTTGGTTTCCCTTGAGGTTTGCTTGTCGTGGGCTGGCCCAGAATGGCGATCCATTGGCTGGCAGCCAGATAGAAGGAGCATTGTTAGTGTCTGACCTTGCTGTAGCACTGACCTAACCTTCCATCTCTAGGGTAGTGATGGCAGTCCCAGCCACCTTGTTTTCCTCTCAGTTATCCCCTAGAGGTTCATGTCTGAATCAGCTGAGTCTGTTACATTCTGGGCCTTTTTCCTCAGAGTTGTGACTGTCAAGGTTAAGGTTGGTAGCTCTGTGGTCCCCTCATTTCTCGGCTTACTGTGACACCCTGCCCTGCTTCTGGGCTTTCCTTCAGCTCATGCGTTTCCTGGCCAGGCAGGTAGGGAGAGTGACTTCCTTTCCCATGGCTTGCCAGGCAGGTAAAGGGGATTTCTGCACAGCTGAGGTGAGTCTGAGGCAACACTTGATCCTGACCAGGCTCAGGACACTCCTGCTCCTCTGTGCTTCTCTGTTTCATGGCACCTGATGTCTCAGAATCCCCTTTTTGAAAAATTTATCAGGGAACAGGTTGAGCTGTGTGAGGTCTGGCAGTAGCTTTCTCTGACCTCCCTCTTCCATCAGTTATTTCAGAAATATGGATCGATGTGCCAGGTTAAGTGCTGACTTAGATGATAGAAACAAGACCCAGTCCCTGCCCTCTGGGAACTCATGTCATGGTGGGTGGGGAAGGCGGATGGAAGATTACAGGTGTGTAAATAACAAATTGTAAGACCATTTATTCACCTGTTAAAACCTAACACTTTCTGTGTGCCAGGCTCTGCTCTCAGCATTGAGGAGTCAGCTGGGACCAAAACAGAGTCCCTGATCTCATGAGGCTGACAGTCTAGTAAGATGAGGCAGATAATAAAGAAGCATATAGCAGGGCAGGTGCTCATAAGCACCATGGAGAAAAATGAAACAGGTTAAGGGAATGCCAGGTCTTTCTGTAGAGTGGTCTCACTCAGAAGGTAGCATCTGAGAGAGACCTGCAGACCCCTAGCAGGGAGGGGAAAGGAGGGGAGCCCCATCCAGGAAAGCAGGCGCAGAGCCCTGGGGGAGGAGGAACATGAGGAGGCATGTGGCAGGAGCAGTGTGACCGAGGAGAGGGGCAGAGATGTCAGGGTTAGAAGAAGGCCATATCCGGTGGGGCCTTGTAGGACGTTGATTCTTTTAGACTGAGCTGGGAAGCTAACAGAGAGTCTTTAGCAGGGGCAGGGAGGGAGATAATCTGAAATGTTCCCTTTAAGGGGCTCTTTGGCTGGGCACGGTGGCTCACACCTGTAATCCCAGCACTTTGGGTGGCCGAGGCAGATGGATCACTTGAGGTCTGGAGTTCGAGACCAGCCTGGCCAACATGGTGAAACCCCGTCTCTACTAAAAATACAAAAATTAGCTGGGCATGGTGGCACGTGCCTGTAGTCCCAGCTACTCGGGAGGCTGAGGCAGGAGAATTCCTTGAACCCGGGAGGCGGAGGTTGTGGTGAGCCGAGATCGCGCCATTGCACTCCAGCCTGGGTAACAAGAGCGAAACTCCGTCTCAAAAAAAAAAAAAAAAAAAAAAAATTAGCCAAGCATAGCAGTGGGGGAGTAGCTGTAATCCCAGCTACTCAGGCGGCTGAGGCACGAGAATTGCTTGAACCTGAAAGGCAGAGGTTGCAATGAGCCAAAATCATGCCACTACACTCCAGCCTGGGCAACAGAGCAAGACTCCTTTCAAAAAAAAAAGAGGCTCCTCTGCTCCTCTGGCTGCTGTAGAGAATACACTGTAGAAAGACAAAGACAGAAGAACCAGTTTGGAGCCTACAGCAGTCCAGGTGAGAGACGTCGCAAGGGAGCCTGGAGGGCACAGGTGCATGACTGGATCTCAGGAGTTCATGTTCTGATCTGTGAAGCCTGAGACATCTATAGGCAGGTATGTTAACCTGGGTGCAGTTACTCGGGAGCGAGTGGAGATGGAGAAGCTGTCTGAGGAGTGAGCAGTAAGGGCTCCAACCTTCAGAGATCAGGGAGGTGAAGAAGAGCCAGCAAAGACTGGATTGAGGCCTCAGGAGAGGCCAGAGCACCACAGGAGGAAAACCAGGGGGATGTGGAGCCCTGGAGCCACATGGAGGAGGTGTCCAAGATGATTCGGAGAGTCAAGTGCAAAGATGAAGACACTTGACCTTTGTACTTAGCTACAAGGAGGCCACCAGTAACCGTGACTAGAGCTGTTTCAGTGGAGGAATTGTGGGACTCAAACCTGTTTTGAATGGGTTCAAGTGAGAATGGCAGATGTTAAGTGGGAACAGCTCTTTTGAGGAACTTTGCTTTGAATAGGAGCAAAGAAATGGGAGGTTGGAGGGTCCCAAAAAGGGTTTATAAAAGATGGGAGAGATCGCAGGCTGCTGTGTGAGGATGACCCAGTGGAGGCGAGGAACAGGTTGCAGGAGAGAGAGGAGAGACTTACTGGAGCACATGCTGGAGCAGGTGGGAATGGGCCTCACGCTGAGGTGGAGGGGTTGGCCTTGGGTGGGAGCTTGGGGTCCATTCCATGCAGCATGAGGGACAGTGGGTCTGTAGGCCCAGATGCAGGCAGGTGGGTAGATGAGACGGTGGGAGTCAATGGAGACAGTCTCTTCTGATTCCATCTCTTTCCATAAAGAAGCAGATGAGAGTGCCGATGGGGAAGGGGGTGATAAGAAGTTTAAGAAGAGAGAAGAAAGTGAAATAGTCATCTGGGAGAGTGGGAAGCGACTGACCTGGGAAGATGGGATGTGGCTCTAGTGTGGTGAGGCCCTGACTGAGTGACAGCAGCCTGGAGGTGGTGGGGTGTAAGTGGCAGGGTGGGGGGGTGGGGAGTAATTAATGAACCACAGTAAACAACAGGGGTCTGAAATCTCAGCATTGGGACTGGGTTAGGCTGGTGATCAGAAAAGTTCTCCCTGAACAGGTGGCTTTTAGACTGGAACCTAAAGGGTGAGAGTCCACCAAGAAAGGAAAGATACTGCCAGCAGAGGAAACAGTGTAACAGAAACTAAAAGGAGAAGCACTGTCTGTTTCAGTGGGACTTTTGTGCCCACAGAATCATATGCCAAAGGAAAGAATGACTCTGGAATTTCAGGCAACAGACTATTGGGAGGTTTGCAAGGCCCAGCTCTGTGGGTTCTTGTTCCCAGTGACAACTGTGTTTCATCATTCTTATGTTTCCAGATGGGAGTGAGTGTCGTGGACTCGTCTGTGGCAGGACTTGGAGGCTGTCCCTACGCACAGGGGGCATCGGGAAATTTGGCTACGGAGGACCTGGTCTACATGCTAGAGGGCTTGGGCATTCACACGGTAAGCCCGCCCGCCCCCTGGTGGTGACAGCCCTGAACTGACCAGGGCTTAGCCTGAAGCTGAGAACAAAGGAGATGCGGTTATTTGGGGCTGTTAAGGTGCTCAGTAGTAAAGAGGAAAAGGGTTGGCCACGTGCAGTGGCTCATGCCTGTAATCTCAGCAGTTTGAGAGGCTGAGGCTGGAGGGTCACTGGAGCCCAGGAGTTTGAGGCTGTAGTGAGCTACGATCCTGCCAGTGTACTCCAGCCTGGGTGAAAGAGCAAGACCCTGTCTCTTAAAAAAAAAATGAGGGGAAGGATACCGGGGATTATGGATATTTGATCTAATGTTTCATTAGAGTAGGGTTGAGTGAGGCCACACCCATGGCCACAAGGAGGCTGGGTTGTCAGGGTGACTTTGATAGTTCAGTCCTAGGACGCACCAGGGAACATGGAAGGGGCCCTGGAAAGGGTCAGGTTCATGACCTGAAACGAGTCAGTTCTCTCTTGCCCTTTGTTTTGTTCTGTGTAAAATAAGGACAGTAGCATTAGCTTGCCAGGGATCTGCCAGCGTCCATCGGGGCCCTCAGGGGTGAATGGAAGCAGAATAGCATCTGTGCTCGAGGATCAGATTGAACTGGGTTTAAAGCCTACTCCTGCCACTCACAGGCTATGAGAAATCAGACACATTATTTCATCTCTCTGAACCTAAGAAATGGGAATAATAGCATCTGTCTCATAGAGTCATTGTGAGGATTAAGTAAGAAAACGTAGGTAGAGGGCCAGGCACGGTGGCTCACCCCTGTAATCCCAGCACTTTGGGAAGCCCAGGCAGGTGGATCACCTGAGGTCAAGAGTTCGAGACCAGTCTGGCCAACATGGTGAAACCCTGTCTCTACTAATAATACAAAAATTCGATGAGCATGGTGGTGCACCCCTGTAACCTCAGCTACTCGGGAGGCTGAGACAGGAGAATCACTTGAACCCGGGAGGCAGAGATTGCAGTGAGCTGAGATCGCGGCACTGCACTCCAGCCTGGGTGACAAGAGCAAAACCTCCGTCTCCAAAAAAAAAAAAAGATACGTGGAATGCTTAGCACAGAGCTGAGCATGGAGTGCACATCAGCAAATATGAGCTACTCTATGAACAGAGGGTTTCTGCCTGGCCCTTTCAGTTGGTGTTTTTATTCTTCCCTCTCTGCCTTACCATCCTCACTTGAATATCACTTTTTTACCTCTGTGGGCCAGGCCCTGTACTAGTCCCTGAAGAGGGAGCACTGAACAAGACTGATGAGATCTATGCCCTGGTAGTGGCACCACAAACCATTATACAGACTGGGCATCTTACGTGAGGGGGAGTCAGAGGAATAACCCAGGTGCCAGACAAACAGGAGCTCACTGGCAGCTGGTGTCCCACTGTCAAGGGAAAAAACCTATTTATCTTCACCTTTACTTTTTCAGTATCAACAGTTGTCTGTCCATGCTGATGTTTTCCCTGGTGTTGAGGGCTTACCATGACTTACTGCATCCTCTAACTTATTTCTCAAAGGGTGTGAATCTCCAGAAACTTCTGGAAGCTGGGAACTTTATCTCTCAAGCCCTGAACAGAAAAACCGGCTCCAAAGTGGCTCAGGCTACCTGTAAACTCTGAGCCCCTTGCCCACCTGAAGCCCTGGGGACGGTGTGGAAATAGGGGCACAAGGCCGGGCGAGGTGGCTCACACCTGTAATCCCAGCACTGGGAGGCCGAGGTGGGTGGATCACGAGTTCGGGAGTTCAAGACCAGACTGGCCAAGATGGTGAAACCCTGTCTCTACTAAAAACACAAAAATTTGCCAGGTGTGGTGGTGGATGCCTGTAATCCTGGCTCCTCGGGAGGCTGAAGCAGAATTGCTTGAACCCAGGAGGTGGAGGTTGCAGTTAGCCAAGATTATACCACTGCACCCCAGCCTGGGAGACAGAGCAAGACTCCATCCCAGAAAAGAAAAAAAGAAATAGGGGCACACACAGATGATTTGTGGATGGGGACATGGAAATGAGAATGAGATTAATGGCACAGGTACCTCACAGCCAGCTCTACACAGAGGTCTCTCCTGGCAGAAAGCAAGCGAGGGGCAGGAGGAGCTGCTTGGCCTCAGGCCCTTCTGCCAGACCTGAGTAGGAGCAAGAAGCTTTGAGGGCTGAAGTCTCCCTTCATCACAGACCCTGGCCCAGGAGTTGAATGCCTGAGGGCATGTGGAAACCCCATTCCCTACTTGGCATGATCCTCGAGTCTCCTCTCTGGATGGAATCTGCAAGCTGGCCACCTCTACACAGCTCCACCCTGGCATGCTCTTGGGGCCATTGCACTCTGACTTCTCAGGACACAAGTCCTGGAGGTTCTTCCCAAGCTGGCAGAGGCCATTTGCGGAAAGTGGAGAGCTTCTGCCAACTCCAGCATCTCTGGAAAATCTCCACGCTGAATGTGATTTTTGAAAACAGCTTATGTAATTAAAGGTTGAATGGCACAGAATCATTCCAGCATTCGGTTGTGCAGCTGTGTGTATACATGTCTGGGGGAGGAAAATACTTTACCATGTTGCACTCTGGGAGGAAAACAGAGACTATGAACTAGTTTATTAATCTTTGTATTCCCTCCCTGTTTCCCCACCTCAGCCCCAAATCCATAGTGACTGGAATTCAGTGGCTTACTCAGGAGGCTGCCTGCGACAGTTTGCTGGCCAGAGCACGCGGTGGGGTTGTTTCTGACCTTTGCCTCTGACCGGGGCTGTTGCACAAACTCCCCTGCTTTGGGCCTCGGCGGCCCAGCCACTCCCTGGCTCTCACAGGCCCGGGAGCTCTCACCTGTGGGTGCCCGGGCACTGATTCCCAGCCGCGGGGAACACTTGTGTGTTCGTGCATTTAGGGCCCCTTTGCTCTGGTTTCATCACGCAGTACGTCACATTTGGTGCATATTATTCTCTAGCCCTACCACTTTTCGTTGTCAACATTTTCTAACCTGCCGTCGTGGCAGGCAGAGTGTAGGCAGTCATTCCTGGCAGGTGGGGGCCGCGGTAAGGCTGGCGCTGGAACCTCTAGTGTGGCCTGACAGCTTCCTCCAGCTCCTTGGTTTATTTGCAAACTGGACTTCCCAGCACCACGGACCCGAGACCCCGCTCCTGCCTTAGTCCCGTGGGATTGGGAAGTTCAAGATTTTGAATTCAGACACCGGCAAGTTTGAAAATCTGCGGGTCAGAGGAGGGCGCAGGCGAGGGTCCCCTACCGTCTGTCCCCTGCCCCCTCGGGAGCGCGGCGCTGCTTCCAGGGGTTGGGACGAGCTGACGCGGGGACCCGGGGCACCAGCAGGACCCGCCCGCTTCGGGGACCTGGCGCCAGCGTCGTCCCTCGCGGGGTAACACCGCCCACTTCCGCCCTCAGCGGGCGCGCGCCGCGCGCCGCGCAATCGCCGTCACAGCGCTCAGACCTTTTGTCCTCCCGTCGTCCCCGTAGTGGCCGTAACCCGAGTGACACGTTTCCTTGGGGGCGTGGAGGGGCGGGGTCGGGGTGGGCCGTCAGCACTTAAAGGGCCAGCCACTCGGGCGCGGGAGGCGGTGCCTCTGGAGCCAGCGCGGGGCGCGGGAAGCCGAGCAGGTTCGGGAGGCGGAATGAAGGGCCGGGTGGGCTCGCCAGGGGCCGGGGAGTCCGTGGGTAGCGAGGGAATTTCCGAGGGGCCGGGCCGCGTTGTGGGCAGCGTCCCTCCGTCCCAGTTCCCCGCTTCCTGGGCTGGGGAGGCTGGGGTTCATTCATTCCCGGCCTGGGGACTCCTAGCTCGGTCCCGCTCTGTGCCACGGCCCAACGCCCAGCCTGAGACCCAGCCGCCCTCGAGTGCTCCGGGCCCGGCGCCCCTTCCCTGCAGCAGACAGACTGGGAAAACCGAGGGGGCGACGGCTGAGCAAGGTCACTCCGCGGGTCGGGGGCGCAGCCGGCCTCAGACCACCTTTCCTGCCTCCCAGGGCCTCTCTGCGACCACCTTAGGGGTCCGCGCCGGGCGCGAGGCGAGGGTGGGGGCGGCTTCGGCGCGGCGGGCAGAGTCCAGCAGGGAGCGGTGGGGGAAGGGCGAGCTGTCTGGGGAGGGGGCCGGGCTGCGAGCCTGGCGATCTGGATACCAGCCCGCTGTCGCCAGCTGTGGGACTGAAGGCAAACTGCTTCACCTCTCTGACCCTGGTATCTTTATCTGTAAAGTGCCAGTGATAACACCTGCCTCACCGAGATGCTGGGGGAATTCAGGAAAATCATGCAGAAGTGCCTGGGACGGAGCCTGGCACGCAGAGCACTCTTGGTCCAGTGGGTTGGAGCTGCGTGAGCCCAGAAGGGAACAGAGGCAGCCTGGAGGAAGGCGGCAGCGGGCTCGGACGCTGGGAATGAAAGGCCTCAGTGTCTGGGGCTCCCTCCTGGTCCCGCCCTTTCTGCCTGCAGTTTGTTCAGGGTGGAGGTGCGCACCTGGCCAAGTCCACGTCTACACGGCCCACCCAGGGCGGCCTAGAGTTGGGCGGGATCCTTAACTCCGAGCCAGGAGTGACCGGGCTGGCCCTGGCATGGGCAGAGGCTGAGCCTGCCTGGCAAAGGACCTCACCCTTGAGGCCATGTGATCTATTTCCTGCTTCCTCCCAGCTGACCCTTGAGGAAAAGGGGGTGGGGGCCGCCTGGAGCAGGAGGTGTTAGTGAGCCCAGGAGCCAGTTTACACCTAGCTATGGCAGAGGCATTGGGCAGACCTGGGTCTGAGCCGACAGAACCCCTTCCTGGGACCCTGGAGTCCCAGTCCTGCTGCCATTTTCCTTCTGCCCAGGACTCTGCAGTTCTCAGTCACTTTGGAGAAGGAAGTGTGGATCCTCAGATTCCATCTTTCCAACCCCAAGACAAATGGAACTAGAAAACAAGGTGCCTGTGTGTCAGTCTCCCCGGCTCTGCTGTGGCAGGCCCTTAAGGTCACCTCATTGAACCCCCACACTGCCTCATGATGTTTATACAATTATTAGCAAGCCTAAGGCCAGAAAGTAATAGTATCCAGACTTGACCCAGGGCTGACTTCTGAGCCATCCTGGTAGCTAGGGCACACTGCTGCCAATAGAAACTGAGGCCAAGAGGCTAATTGATTTCCAAAGCCTAAGGCCGGAAAGTGATGGTATCCAGACTTGCCCCAGGGCTGACTTCTGAGCCATCCTGGTACCTAGGGCACACTGCTGCCTTCTTTCGAAGCTTAGAGGGCCAGATTCCAGGGAGAAGGAAGCTCTAAGCCGGCAGCCTCAGCCACCTCTGAGACTCTGTATCCTGGGCCAGGTGCCATGGCAGAGAAGGTGCTGGTAACAGGTGGGGCTGGCTACATCGGCAGCCACACGGTGCTGGAGCTGCTGGAGGCTGGCTACTCGCCTGTGGTCATCGACAACTTCCATAACGCCTTTCGTGGTGAGCAGCAGTGGGGCTGGGGCTTCTTGAGGGGATGGCAGAAGCAAAACCCTGGGTTCCACTTCTACCACCGAGTGGGGGATGTGTGTCTGGCTTGTCCCTGGGAACACAGCACCCCACTTCATGATGATGTGGCCTACATGTGCCCCACCAGGAGGGGGCTCCATGCCTGAGAGCCTGCGGCGGGTCCAGGAGCTGACAGGCCGCGCTGTGGAGTTTGAGGAGATGGACGTTTTGGACCAGGCAGCCCTACAGCGTCTCTTCAAAAAGGTGGGTGCACGCTGGGCCCGGTGGCTCACGTCTGTAATCCCAGCACTTTGGAAGGCTGAGGTGAGCAGATTACTTGAGTCCAGGTGTTCAAGACCAGCCTGCGAAACACAGTGAAACCCCATCTCTACAGAAAAACACAAAAATTAGCTGGGTGTGGTAGCCCATGCCTGTAGTCCCAGCTACTCAGGAGGCTGGTATGGGAAGATGGCTTCCGGGAGGTGGAGGTTGCAGTGAGCCGAGTTGGCACCACTGCACTCCAGCTTGGGCAACAGAGTGAGCTGTCAAGAAAAAAAAGTGGGTGCAGGCAGGCAGGCCAGGGGCATTGCCAAGGAGTAAGGCCAGTAGAGCAACCTCTGACCATGTCGCTCCTGCAGCACAGCTTTGCGGCGGTCATCCACTTTGCGGGGCTTAAGGCCGTGGGCGAGTCGGTGCAGAAGCCTCTGGATTATTACAGAGTTAACCTTACTGGGACCATCCAGCTTCTGGAGGTGAGAGGCATGGGGCAAGGCACGGACACTGCGAGGGTGTCCAGCTGGGCCCTAGCCTAGGAGGCAGTGCCAAACACGGAGCCCAAGCTGTATCATCCTGGACGCATATCTTTACCTCCCAGCCTCAGTTTCCCCATCTGTAAATGAGAGTGCCCATAATCTCAGCCCCATCCTCCCGTGGAAGAGTAATAGGGTGGGAGTAATGTGTGAGGCAGAGACCACTGATGCCACCTCTCCATGGTCAGATCATGAGGGCCCATGGGGTGAAGAACCTCGTGTTCAGCAGCTCAGCCACTGTGTACGGAAACCCCCAGTACCTGCCCCTGGACGAGGCCCACCCCACGGGTGGCTGTACCAACCCTTACGGCAAGTCCAAGTTCTTCATCGAGGAAATGATCCGGGACCTGTGCCAGGCAGACAAGGTGAGAACCCCCTTGACTGCACCCTGGCTTCACTGACTGACAGACTCCTCAGGGCCCACCATGAGCCCAAGAGTGGGATTCTGAACCCCCCACTATGGAGGAAGCTAAGGCTCAGGCAGTCGCAGTGGAGGGCCCCACTCCTGCTTGTTTCTAGAGATAATGAATAGGTAACTGGCCGGGCATGGTCGCTCACGCCTGTAATCTCAGCACTTTGGGAGGCTGAGGCGGGCAGATTACCTAAGGTCAAGAGTTTGAGAGCAGCCTGGCCAACATGGCGAAACCCTGTCTCTACAAACATGAGCCGGGCGTGGTGGTGAGGCCTGTAGTCCCAGCTATTCAGAGGCTGAGGCATGAGAATTGCTTGAACCTGGAAGGCAGAGGCTGCAGTGAGCCAAATGAGGCCACTACACTCCAGCCTGGGCCATAGTGAGACTTTGTCTCAGCAAAAAAAAATTGGCATGGGGGCGTGGAAGAGGGCTCTGGGTTCGGCTGGGCCTCACTGCCTGACCTACATCCCACAGACCTGGAACGCAGTGCTGCTGCGCTATTTCAACCCCACAGGTGCCCATGCCTCTGGCTGCATTGGCGAGGATCCCCAGGGCATCCCCAACAACCTCATGCCTTATGTCTCCCAGGTAATGCAGAAGGGAAGGGACAGAGGAGTGGCCCTAGGGTTACAGCTGGTGCCTGGGACCTGGGAGGAACCGATCTGATCTCCACCTCCAGGTGGCGATCGGGCGACGGGAGGCCCTGAATGTCTTTGGCAATGACTATGACACAGAGGATGGCACGGGTGAGCCAAGGAATGGGGGACCTAGGAGTGGGAGACAGGAGGGAGTCAGGGGAAACAAACTCCCATCCCTGCCTCCTCTTCCTCTGCAGGCGTCCGGGATTACATCCATGTCGTGGATCTGGCCAAGGGCCACATTGCAGCCTTGAGGAAGCTGAAGGAGCAGTGTGGCTGCCGGGTAGGAAGAGAAGGGAGAAGTGAGAGAGGGGAGGGGGCAGATCCAGGCAGAGGGGCCCAGAGTGGTGGTTAGTGCAGCCCCTTCCATAAACCGTGTTCTCCGCGGGGCAGATCTACAACCTGGGCACGGGCACAGGCTATTCGGTGCTGCAGATGGTCCAAGCTATGGAGAAGGCCTCTGGGAAGAAGGTAGGCCCCCACCCCACCCACCTCAGCCCACCCAGCTCTCAGCACCAGAGCAGCTTTGGCCCTTCCCACTTACTCTCTGGTGGGCACCTCCTACTGCCCAGTCTCTTGACCCTGCCTAGCACCCAGCACCAGGTGCCTGTGGGCAAGCACTGCTCCATTCTTAAAGACCTGCTCAGCTAAGCTCCAACTACCTCCTGTGTTGTAGATCCCATACAAGGTGGTGGCACGACGGGAAGGTGATGTGGCAGCCTGTTATGCCAACCCCAGCCTGGCCCACGAGGAGCTGGGGTGGACAGCAGCCTTAGGGCTGGACAGGATGTGTGAGTGCTGGCCTGACCCCTGCAGAGTTAGGGGCCAGGGAGGGGCTGATCAGATCTAGGCACACCCACCCAGGGTGGGCTGTGAGGTTCGGGGAGGCTCTGCATTCCACCGTGGGCCCTGAGCACACACCTGACATGTTGCAGGTGAGGATCTCTGGCGCTGGCAGAAGCAGAATCCTTCAGGCTTTGGCGCGCAGGCCTGAGGACCCTCCCCTACCAAGGACCAGGAAAAGAGAAGCAGCTGCCTGCTCTCCAGCCTTTGGCAGGAACCCAGGGCCCTGGAGCTGCTGGGGCCACACCAAGGCCTCCCCTACCTCAAACCCCAGCTGGGCCTGCTCAGCCCACCAGGCATGAGGCCAAGGTCTCCAACTCTTATCTTCTACAGGGTCCAGGAGTTCATCAGGACCACCAAGAGCGAGTGATGGGGCAAGGCTCTGGAACAAAACCTCCTCCCAGGCACTCATTTATACTGCTCTAAAAGAGCTTTCCAAAGTATTTAAAAATAAAAAGTTTTCTTACAGAGGCGTTTTCTTACAGAGGCAGGTTCTCACAGATGATCACTATGTACCCCTGGAATAGAATCAGTCAGGCCTGAGCACCGAGGAAGCAATTTCTTTAATTTTATCGGAATCCAGGACACAACAAGAAAAACACCCAAAACCACATGGAGACAGAAGACGAGACACAACTCCCCCCCCCAACACCTCCCTGCTCTAGAGTTAGGACAAAGTGGGGGTGAGACAGCTGGGGGGAGACCTGAACCTCAGTCCAGCCCTGCAGGCTCCAGGCCTGCAGGGAAGGAGGGTAATGGGAGGCAGGGCCCAGGCCCCCAGTTGGGGGAAACAGCTGAGGGAAGGCCCCCCCTCAAAAGGCTCCACCTCCTCACCAGCACTCCAGCCCAGGGACAGGGAGCCCACAGCAGCAAGGGAGCCCCGGGGCCATGGCCACATTCAGGACTGAGAAGCAGCTGGAGTGGAGGCAGGAGAGACACACGATTATCTGGGCAGGATCAGTTGGGGCAGGGGCCTGGGAGGGCCCCATGGGCCAAACCCTGAGGTCACAGGAGGGGGCCCAAAGCGGGGCTAGTGAGTGAGGTCCTGAGTGAGTGGGTCAGCGGCTGGGCCCCTTTCTCCAGCTGCCTGTAGCCCCTCCAATACTGCTGCCAGGGGGGCCTGCCTCCAGGGAAATGGGATAAGAAAGCAGCCTGCCCCTGCTGCAGAGAGCCAGGTGGCTGAGGCCAGGAAGGAAGGCCCGGCCAGGCCTCGCCACCTGCCCTGGAGGCCTGTGGGAAAAGGACAGGTCAGGAAGGGTGGGGACAGGGGCTCGACCGGCTCAGATCCAAGATGGTGCCACGCTTGCTTGCTGGGTCCCCCATGAGCTGGGGGACCACACTGAGGCCAGCGACTAGTTAGACAGGAGGCAGCAGCTTCTCAAGAAATTCCTTCACAGCTGCCATCTCCTGAGGGGATTAAGAGGGGATCACAAGAGGCTCCTGGCTGGAGGCAGAGAAGTGAGAGTGGGAAGTGGTCTCCCCACTGACCTGAGGACAGGAGCTGTGCATGACACCCGGGTATGTCTTGAACTGGACCCTGGCAGGTGTGACAACAGACCGGAGCTTCTCAGCCGTCAGGGCCCCAAACCGTACGGGCACCATGGGGTCCAGCTCCCCATGGCACTGGAGGATGGCCAGGTCCTTGGCACTGCCATTAGCTGCCTGGGGGCCAGATAGGACTCAGGGCAAAGCCAGGGCTGCAGCAGTCCCCAAGTCACGAGGATGCAGACATAAAAGTAGGGGGTGGGGGGAGGTCAGTGGGGACATTCACCTGAGGGAAGGCCCGGTGTAGAGGCAGCCAGCAGCTCAATGCCACGATGCCAGCCAGAGGGTGGGGGCAGGTGAGGGCTGTGTAGAGGGACAGGGCCCCACCCTGGAGGGAGGAGAGAGAGGGGTCATGAGGGCACAGCTCATCCACCTGCCACCCCTGCCCCCCACCCCTCTCCCCTCACCTGTGAAAAGCCGCCCAGGACGATTCGATTGGCAGGGATCCCATTCTTCATTTCATGCTCAATCAAGGCCTTGACTGGGGGGAGGGGGCGTGACTGGGTGGGGGGAAGTTGCCAAGGGGCCCAAGAAGGGAGCCAGGTGGAGGAACCACCCAGTGCTGTCCTGGGGGGCAGGGGCAGGAGGATGTGGAGCAGGGCGTGGGGACTTACTGTTCTCTGCTGCCTTCTTGATGCCAGCCTCGTCCTCTGGGGCATCTGGACTGAGCCCCATCAGGTCAAACCTGGGGAGTAGAGGTATTGGCAGCTACAGAAAACCCTGGCCAGCACCCTGTAGTTCCCTCAGCTCAAGTGTCCTTGTCCCCCTGCCCACCACCCACTCCCAAACTCACCAGGAGGGCATCACCATCTTCATGTTGAGGGTCACAGGGATCCTAGGCCTGGGGAGGGACAGCCAGAGGGCCCATCATGCTCAGAAGGGATGAGGAAGCCGCAGCCTAGAGCCCGGAATGGGGCCGCGCCTCCCCTGGGGGCCCCTCCCAGCAGGCAGGGCCTGTGTTTAAGGTGTTGCCAGGCAACCTGCCACGTGGGGCTGGAGGCTGTGGTTGGGGCAAAGCACCAGCGATGAAGAAGCAGGGCCCAGCTCTTAGTGTGATGGGGTCCCAGGCAGTCGGTGAGTACTCGGGGAAGGGGCAAAGGGAGGTGTGGGTCTAGGAGAGCTCAGGTCTAAAAGGCCCTAGGGCTGGGGGCTGGTGCTGGACCCCACTCCTGGGGGCTCCACAGGAGCTAGGGCTGAAAATATCACTTCTGACTGCCCTGGGCCCAAGCCCCAGGATGCAGCTGACAGGAGAGAACAGGCCTGGGATAACAGGACCACCCCCAGATGATCCCCAGCCTCAGCCCCTCCCTTGCTGGGGTGACACTCACGCATGGGGACAGATGTACTTGACGTGAGGGAGCCGGATGGTGGAGAGGGCGTCAGCCCAGCTGTGCCTGTAGGAGGGACAGGAGAAAAGGCTCCGATGCAGTAGGGAGAGAAGGGGACGGCCGGTCGCGGTGGCTCACGCCTGTAATCCCAGCACTTTGGGAGGCCGAGGCGGGCAGATCACCTGAGGTCAGGAGTTTGAGACCAGCCTGGCCAACATGGAGAAACTCTGTCTCTACTAAAAATACAAAAAAATTAGCTGGGCATGGTGGCAGTCGCCTGTAATCCCAGCTACTTGGGAAGCTGAGGCAAGAGAATTGCTTAAACCCGGGAGTCGAGGTTGCAGTGAGCCGAGATTGCGCCATTACATTTCAGCCTGGGCAACAGAGCGGAATTCTGTCTCAAAAAAAAAAAAAAAAAAAAAAAGGAAGGGAAGGGGAAGTGCAGGCCTCTTGGTCCGCTGCTGGGCCCAGGCCCCCTCCCTAAGGAACACCCCTCCCCAGTCACTTACCCTGTGTCTCCAAGTCCATGTAAAAAAATGACCTGGAAAAGGATGGGACATGGGGAGACACGAAGGTTCCCCCTGGGTCCACCAACTTCTGCCCACCCCTCCCCCATCCCTAAGGACCTGGGGGGAACCCAGGTAGCAGCTGAACAGTTTACTACCCCAAGTCTCCTGACCTAAGGATACTGCCTGCTCATCACTGCCACCTCCATTTTCCCACACCCGCTCCAGCTGGTCCTCCAGCTGCCCCAGTGGGTCTGGCCATGGATGAAAGGGGACCCTTACCGCAGCCGTTTCCCGCTCAGCTCCAGACACGGTGGCAGCATCGGTGAGCAGGGGCACAGACATGGTGTTACCACACATACACCACACGGCTCCACGGCGGGGGCCTGCACACATCAGGGATGGCGGTCAAGAGCAAAACCAGGCACAGGACACACTCCTGGCCCAAGAGCCCACCAGGCCATCAGCCCCCACACAACACCCAGGTTCTGTCCTGGGCACAAAGAATAGGCAAGAAGAGGAAGTCTGCTTCCACTCCAGGGCT
Organism: Alouatta palliata; assembly: GCA_004027835.1. NCBI lineage: Eukaryota > Metazoa > Chordata > Mammalia > Primates > Atelidae > Alouatta > Alouatta palliata. Next base: position 7,720 of record PVKV010027269.1, on the reverse strand, counting down.
GAAAGGCAGAGGAAGCCACCCTAGTGGCCCAGAAGGTGTGCCTCTGGTTCTGGCCCAACACAGGACCTGAGTTTGCTGGAGATAAAGAGGCAGGGACTGTAGGGCAGGGGGTGAGGGGAGGCAGCCACACCCCTGCTTCGTTCCCCCTCTAACTCCTCTGGGGTCAGTGCCTTCCCACTGCTCTCCAATCATTCCTGGGTCCCTGCCTCCCCAAATCCCGGCCCTATAGGAAATGGAGAGAAAAATGCCAGGGAAATGAGCTTCCAGCCCCTACTCAGTGCCACCCCCCACCCCCATCTCAACCTCCCCCCACCCAGCCCCATTCAGCCTCCAGGCAGTTTCTTCTGGCTCATCCATTCCCAGAACCCCAAGGGGCTCCCCATGTCCCCAGAGAGCATAAGAACTCCTGTCTGCCACCCACCCCCAAACTGGTGCTCCACACCCCCCTAAACAGAGCTACCTGCTGCTGCGGCCACTGACTGCAAACGGGCCCGGCCTGACCACGCTCTGGGACTCCCAAACACACAAAAGAATGTCAGGCTGACTGGCCCCTCCCCATCCTCAGCGTCCTCCAAACTCGCCGGAAGCTTCCACTACCTGCCTCCAAGTGCCTGTCCACCCCTCCCACTGGCTTCACCTTCCATCTCTGACCCCTGAGGGCACCTCCCCACAATGGGATTGTTCACCTGCGATCCGGGGTTCCTCTTCCCACTGGGAATGCACCTCCCGCCCTGAGCTGCGATTCCTTTCCTTCTCCACTGTGGAGACTTGGACCTCCCGCCCAGGCTCCCTCCTCAGAGGGGTACCCTCCCCCTGACCTGTCTCCCTCTCCACCTTGAGAACTTCCACCCTGACCCAGGATCTCCCGCTCCCTACAATGGGAACTTCTGTTCTGACCAATGCTCGCCCTCCCCAGTGACATTTTCTACCCTGACCCAGAACTCGCACCTGCCCACAATGGGGCTTTTTATTTTTTACTCTGGGGAAGTCCTCGCCCCACAATGGGCTCTTCCACTTCCGACCCCGAAGTCTGTCTCACTATACCCAGGCACCCCCTTGCCCAGCCCCGCTCCACTCCCGAAGTCCCCAAGACAGGACAGCGGCTTTGTACCTCACTCCCCACCCCCACCCTCTCCCCATCGCGGCTACCCCTCCCCGCTCTCCAGGACCCTCCCGAGGCCGATGTCCCCCACACGTCCTTCCTCCGCAGCCGCAGGCAGGGTACCTCCACTCCCTGGGGCTTCCGAGGGGCGATTCTCCTTTCTCCCGCAGACACACACTCTTCCCCCTCGGCCGCCCCCGCCGGAACTTCCGTTCGAGTCCCGGGAACCCAGCCAGCGCGCTGCCGGATGTAGCTTGGCCAACGGTACGGAACCCGGAAGCGGGGACTCTGCTTCGCTGGATAGAAGCTGCCATGTTGGAGGCGGCGGAGCCACTCCCTGTCATTCAGCCGCGCAGTCGCTGGGTTCTCACCCGCTCCCACCTTATAGAATGGAGACAGGGCACCCAAGACTCCCACTTGCTACCACCACCCAGGCGCCTCCTGGAGGAGAGCTGTCCGGAAGGAGAGGCATCCCTCACACTATTGTTCGCAGAAACTTCACCACCTTTCCATCCCCATGGGACATACCTCTTAAGGCCTTGGGTGTCTGCCACTGGCTTTCATGGCCCTATTCCAGGATCATGAATGGAATCACATAGTCTGAACTGAAGAGACCTTACAGATCATCTAGTTCTCCAGCCTTAAAGATGGGGAAACCGAGGCTCAAGGAAGGGAAGTAAATAGCAACCTTGGGGTTCCACTGAAATTCTGCCTCTGGATCTGCTTCCTGAGCTATAAAATGGTAATAACCACCCTGTCTCCTTCACAGCTTTATTGGTAGGCTTAAATGAGGTTGTGTGAACAGACTTTATATACTGTAAAGTCACAGCATGAGGTGTTAATCACACAAAACAGGACTTAGGGAAAATATACAAAGTTTGTAGCAGGAGAGCTGGACAGGCACTGACGGTGTTAGTGCTGCCCTTCACAACAATGCCATGCAGACAGTGCACAAAACACTGCCCTCAAGTTTAAGTGGAAATAGGGATCAGGGACCACAGAAAAGTCAGAGGGGAGGCAAACGTGAGCTGAAGCATCTCCCTGACAATGTGTGGGGATCTGCAAGTACAAAAGGAGGCACACTTGCCCCTCAGCCACTTAGAGCTCATTCTCCCAGCTTAACCTATAGTAGTGTTTTCTCTGAACAGAAAGAAAACAGTACAAAGTTGGAAGCTCAACAAAGGACTTTCCCCCAGGCCTAGAGGCAATTTGGTCCTAAGTCTCAACAGGTCAAGGAGCCTACACCACCAGGATTCAGAGCAGGAAAACTTTGGGCCTAGGGGACCACTGCAAGCCAAGGACTCAGGACTCAATGTTAAAAGAAAAAGGGGGTAATGTCCCCACTTAGGGAAAAATGAACACTTTCTCCTGCAACCTCAATCACCTGAGACATCATGGCACTTTCAACAAATTCTTCAGAGCAAAGCTTCAAATTCAGACGCTCAGTCCCAGGAGCTGTGATTAGTGCTTTAATTAGTGGAATTAGTGAAGGGCTGGCTAGTCTGCTGTAAGACTTGTAACTTTATTTTTCCCCCTACTCCAAATTTAAACATAACCCTTCTTTTAATTCCAAAAAACAATCCAACTGAAATAAAAAGGCTGTGTCTTGAGTGAATAGGACTCTTAGTGCTCTTCAAGAACACATTTGCATTCTGGTTGATTTGAGATTTAATTTTAGAAATTTTGAGGGCCAACAAGGTTTGGTGGTAGCAGACTTTTCCTAGGACAGGCTGGAGAAACAGTGGCTATATACTCCTAAAAACAGAATGTGAGAGGAATTCTCCCAAGAGGATCAGATTCAGCAGTAATTCCATTTATCACCTGTTCCTGTTTTCTGCAAGGGAGAAAATACTGACCATTTCAAATCCCCTTTTTAGATACTTATATTCTCTCCAATTGCCAAACTGACTTTCAACATTTAAGTCCAATGTCTTTGGTCCACCTTCAGATTACATGAGCTGCTCAATTACTTTCCTCACTCTCATTTCTTCTGATGAGCTCCAGAATCAGTTCTCCCTTATTTTTGTAAATGTCATTCTACAAATTACTTCCTTTTGTGCAAAATGAAATATAGGTATTTGTGGTTTTTTGAGACAAGATTTCACTCTGTCACCTCAGGCTGGGGTGCAGTGGCACAATCATGGCTCACAGTAGCCTCGACCTCCTTGGCTCCAGTGATCCTCCCACCTCAGCCTCCCAAGTGGCTGGGACTACAGGTGCGTGCCACCATGCTCAGCTAATTTTTGTGAAATACAGGTTTTCAACCCCACCTTCCTCTTTACATGTATGGGTAGGAGTGCTTTTGGCCTATTGTACAAAATTGAGCTTGACCTCTCCTGGAGAAACTGATCCAGTCTTGATTTAATTGTGGCACTTCCTATAATCTACCTAGTCCAAAACAACAACAAAAAATTTCAAAGTTCAGTACGGTTCCCCAGGAAATGCAAGTTGCATCAGTACTATCACGAACTCAAAAGAAAGTACAAACATTAAGTCTGGCAAGGATTTATTAGGAAGCTTATTAGTCACAGTGAATAAAAGCCATGAAAAGAGGAACCCAGATCTCCAAATTCTGGCACTGGACTTACAACACTAGTTAGAAGCTAATAAACATTAAGGATGTTCCAAGGGGAATCTTAACTAAGTCTCAATCTTACTGACCAGATTACCCACACACACGGAAATGATCCCCATGCTCTCCCCAGACCGCTTAGCTAGGCAGTGGAAAAGCTATCACGCATCAGCAGGAGACTCCTGCCCTTCTAGCTATAACAACAGGACACATATGCGTGACACACAACTCCAAGCTGGGAAACTTGATAAAAATGCTGAACAATGAGAGGGGAAAGGAGCAAGCAGGAACAAGTATTTCTAGTTGGAGACCCTCCTGATGGCTACTACTAACACAATCCTGAGGCGTCAGAAAGCTTCCTACAGCCCACAAATAGTTTCCTTTAAAAAAAAAAAACAAAAACAAGTCACACAACATTCCTGCCACAAAGCAACATGACACTTGGAATCACATGGCCACACTGACTGGAAAAGCAAGCGTTACCCATGACTGCCAGATGCCACCCAGCCCAAGACTCTATTTCCACAGTGCCCTAGAAAACCACGATTGTTCCCTGGCACCTACACAACCCTCCCAGTGGTGTCATATCTTCTGTAGGCAAGCCCCAAAGACAAAGCTTGGCAGAGGCTGTGGCAGCCAGTTCTCTCTGGAGCCTCATCCCTTTGTCCTTCCCAACAGGTAGTCATACGTCTTCACTGACATGGCGCCTCTATGGGAGCCGTGGCCAGCCCTTAGGAAATAAAGTGTGTCTGTGGGGTAACCTGATGGACCCTATGGTCTGCTGGGTTGGCGGATGCTTCGTAACTGCAGACGGTCACCTCGTGTCGGCGAAGCTGCAAGAAAATTGAAGCTGGGTCAGCCGGCCCTTTAAAAGAACTGTCCTTTTCCACACCACACACATTGCTGGAAGTCCTTATTCAGATTCATTTCTAGAAATCATTTAATATCTCCCGATTTTGATACTTAGAACTCATCATCTAGTATCGCCCAATTCTGATACTTTTTAACTTCAGAAAGCTGCAAAGATCACTATCAATAATTTACCCTGTAACTGTGAAGACTGAGTCACCCTACTATAATGGGGGTACCATGACAACAGGAACTTGTCTATTGTATTATCTTATTCCTGGTGTCTGAACAGTAAAGATTATCAGAAGTATTGAAAGAATTTGAAAGTGAAAAACAGTGAATTAATATAAACAATAATTTCAGGCCAGGCACAGTGGCTCACACCTGTAATCCCAGCACTTTGGGAGGCTGAGACAGGCAGATCACCTGAGGTCAGGAATTTGAGACCAGCTTGGCCAACATGACAAAACCCCTTCTCTACTAAAAATACAAAAAAATTAGCCAGGCGTGGCAGTGGGCGCCTATAATCCCAGCTACTCAGGGGGCTGAGGCAGGAGAATTGCTTGAACCCAAGAGGCGGAGGTTGCAGTGAGCCGAGATCTCGCCACTGCACTCCAGCCTGGGTGACAGAACGAGACTCTGTCTTCCCAAAAAATATATATGACAGTTTCAACCTCCTTAAAAATACCTTTGTTTGTCAAATGAAACCAAAGTGTACACTGATAAAACCAAGAAAAATCATAAACAAACCAGGAGTAACTTAACACTTGCTCTTTTCCCTTCCCTGGTAGCTCCTATCACCACAGTGTGCAGATATGTAGACATGAGGGGACAACCTTTCCAACCCCATCTTACCTCAGTCCACTCTCCTCTCAGGCCAATATAAAAGACCTTTGTGGTATCTGCTCCGAAATTTTTTGAAATATGAATCGAGAGATGATAGACATTTGAAAAACGAGAAATTCTAGAGGATGACAGGAATAGGGAAAGAATATGTAAGTTACAGTTCAATGAGTATCACCACCATGTAAAACAACAATTCAGCTCCAACTCGTAAAACCCCGGCAAAGTCAGAGAACACTTGGAGTTCTTCCTTCTCCTTTGGACAGGTAATTAATTCAATGACCATTTACCGAGCATCTGCCAGATCCTGTCCAAGGCAGTAGGGATAAACACTGCTCCTGCCCTCAAGGAACAGGAACGAGAAATGCTGCATAACTCAGCAGGGATTCTAAAGCACATTTAGTGTTGAACTAAACTAATGGGAGATACAGCAGTAACTGCCTGTTGTAAACTCACTATGCAAAGAGGAATTCTGAAAGCATCTTTACTAAAACCACCCTAGGAGTTCATTCAGACCTGCCAATTGCTTCCAAGTTAACAAGTCTGTGGCTTGCACTGAATCTCTGCCAAAAATTGACCAAGTCAAAGATCAAGTCTATTCCACTGTTTGAACTCATTTCTGATGCTGAGAGAGCAGGAGACTGGCCAAAAATAAATGGCGAGCCGTATAAGAAGTCACAGAAAATGGAAGACAGGCCCCATACTTACTTTGTAGCATACTCTAATTCTCCTGTAAGATCCCGGTTCAGACTAAAGGTCTGATCTGGCTCCCTTTCTGTATCATCAAAGGACATCTGTGGAATATTCTTGTACCTGAGAAAGGAAAGGGAAGAAAAGTCAAGAAATGTGCATTATCACGTTTCAGGTTTTCAAACCTTCCTACTGACTGCTTAACTGGCTTTGGTTCTATCAATAGGAGATTGAATTTAGGGGTCAAATTTTAGAAATGGCATTTTATTGGCACTTATATACAAGTATCTCCAATTTTTTTTTTTTTTTTTTTTTTGAGTCACCCAGGCTGGAGTGCAATGAGTGGCTCACTGCAACCTCCACCTCCCATGTTCAAGTGATTCTCACGCCTCAGCCTCCCGAGTAGCTAAGACTACGGGCACACGCCACCACACCCAGCTAATTTTGGTACTTTTAGTAAAGACAGGGTTTCAACATGTTGACAATGCTGGTCTCAAACTCCCGACCTCAGGTGATCCACCCACGTTAGTCTCCCAAAGTGCTGGAATTACAGGCATGAGCCACCATGCCCAGCCTACAAATATCTTTAATCTAACAAAAAAAGAGCTGAGATCTGCAACATAACTCTGTGGCATCTTTGAGTAGGTTAATATCACATGAGAAGCAATACACAAAGAGACGGCTCAAACTAGGTCACGTGCAGCAAATGCATGGAGAAAATATAATAACTCAGCACATTCAGACCAAACTGAGGCTGTTATTAAATAAAACAGCTTACTCATGGGAAAAATACATACTTTGGCAGAAACATACTACACACAGTTAAGAGATAAAAGATCACGTAACCTAATACTCAAGCATTTTTTTGTGTCCAAAAACTACACCATATACTCAGTCACCTTACAGTTCTTAAAAAAAAAAATCCAAAAAACAAAAAATAATTTGAGGGTTTCCATTTTGAAAGAACACGAAAGACTACAACCTCACATCTAAACTGCTAGAGACGTTGCAGTGAACTGAGATCGCGTCACTGCACTTCAGCCTGGGTAACAAAGTGAGACTCCGCCTCAAAATAAATAAAAAGTAAAATTCTAGAGAAGAAAATGTTTTTGAAAGAGTAATCTAGGCTGGGCACGGTGGCTCACGCCTGTAATCCTAGCACTTTGGGAGGCCGAGGTGGGCGGATCACAAGGTCAGGAGATCGAGACCATCCTGGCCAACATAGTGAAAATCTCTATGGAAAAAAAAAAAAGAGTAATCTAAAAAGTAGATGTCTCTATAACCCACAAATTCTCAAAGACTAAGCCACATATCCCCACCAACTCCAGGATGTTTTATTAACACACCCACACAGAAGAGGCCTAGGCATTAGCTGGAGCAAAATGCATGTAATTTAAGAAAGCAAATGTTTACTTCAAAGTGTTTCTAAGAATGACGCACCATAGAATAATAATAGTGAACATTTATGAGCAGAATAATGAGAAGCAATATAATACTGTAGTTATAATCTTGAGCTAGATTTTCTAGGTTTCAAGCCTGGCTCTGTCACCAGCTGAGTAAATTTGCGCACCTGATTTAACCTGTTCCCTCATCTGCAAAATGGGAATAGTAATAGTACGTATTCCACACAACTGGTATGGAGATGAAACTGAATCAATTCTAAG
>PVKV010027268.1:14620-26706 GCA_004027835.1 Alouatta palliata | reverse complement strand
CTTCCCAAAGTGCTAGGATTACAGGTGTGAGCCACCATGCCCGGCCTTGTATATTTTTGATAGCGTGACCCATGCATGACTCCCAGCCCAGTATAAAAAAAAAAAACCCCAAACATTGCTGGGCGAAGTGGCTCACACCTGTAATCCTAGCACTTTGGGAGGCCAAGGCGGGCAGATCACTTGAGGTCATGAGTTTGAAACCAGCCTGGCCACCATGGTGAAACCTAGTCTCTAATAAAAATACAAAAAATTAGCCCAGTGTGGTGGTGGACACCTATAATCCCACATACTTGGGAGGCTGAGACGGGAGAATTGTTGAACCTGGGAGGTGGAGATTGCAGTGAGCCAAGATTGTGCTATTGCACTCCAGCCTGGGCAACAGAGTGGATTCCATCACAAAAACAAACAACACACACACACACACACACACACAGCCCCCAAACATTTAAAAACAAACAAGGCCAGGCATGGTGGCTCATGCCTGTGATCCCAGCACTTTCAGAGGCTGAGGCAGGTGGATCACTTGAGGCCAGGAGTTGGAGACCAGCCTGGCCAACATGGTGTCTCTGCTAAAAATACAAAAATTAGCCAGGCGTGGTGGTGTGGGCCTGAAATCTCAGCTACTTGGAAGCCTGAGGCAGGAGAATAGCTTGAACCTGGGAGGTGGAAGCAATGAACCAATATCGGGCCACTGCACTCCAGCCTAAGTGACAAGAGCCAGACTCTGTCTCAAAAAACGAATCAAAACAAAAATGAAAAAAAATAAATAAAAGCTGGGCATGGTGGTGTGCGCCTGTGGTCCCAGCTCCTCAGGAGGCTGAGGTGGGAGGATCTCTTGGGCCCAGGAGTTTGAGGCTGCAGTTAACTGTGATTGCACCACTGTACCCCAGCCTGGGTGACACAGACCCCATCTGAAAACAAAAGCAAAACAGGAAAACAAAAATAGTTATATATTTTTAATGTTTGCATTTAAGAAACTGATGCTTTTAACACAGTAATACATTACAATATGATATTCACAATATTGCTATAAGAGAAAAATAATACATAAGGCAAGGTAATGAGGCCTAGTTCCTAATGAGTGTTTTCTTTCAGTTCAGTGTCTCTGGGTCCAGAATACTTGTTTGAGGATAAAACAAAAGTTTAAATTTTAGAGTTTTGGCTGGGTGTGTTGGCTCGGGCCTGTAATCCTTGTACTTTGTGGGGGCAAGATGGGAGAATGGCTGGAGCCCAGAAATTTGAGGTTACAGAGAGCTATGATCATGCCATTGCACTTCAGACTGGGCAACAGAGTGAAACCTTGGCTCTGAAGAAGGAAAAAAAAAGGTTCTGATAACACCTCGTTGAAGACCTGTCGGAGTTGTTCCCCTTCTCCACTAAGGACTTCCTCTGGGACTCCTACACCTCCTCTGCCTAATTTCTTCTCCCAAAGAATCCAAGAGTCCAAACCACCTTGTCTCTTAGATGGGCCAAAACGCTGAGATCTGTGGTATCTGAAGTTGGGGATCCCAAGGAGAAGGAAGGTTCCTGAGGATCCTGCTGAGACAAGAGAACCTTTGTTATGCCTCAAGTCAGACTTCTCAGGGCCCATCACTTGCAAAGATCACCCACTACAGAAACTGTCTGGGGCAATTTCAGTACCTTTTCTAGGCATTTCCGTTCTCCCAGATTCCAGGTGGCATCAGGCTGCTTCCAGGCTTGAGGAATATAACAATGCGTTTATTTTTTCATCTTCTTTTTTTGTTTGCATATCAGTGGGTTTCTAAAAGTAACATGACTGGCCAGGCGTGGTGGCCGAGGTGGGCGGATCACCTGAAGTCAGGAGTTTGAGACCAGCCTGACCAACATGGCAAAACCCCATCTCTACTAAAAATACAAAAAATTAGCCAGGTGTGGTGGTGGGCACCTGTAATCCCAGCTACTTGGGGGGCTGAGGCAGGAGAAGCGCTTGAACCTGGGAGGCAGAGGTTGCCGTGAGCCGAGATCGCACCACTGCACACCAGCCTGGGCGACAGAGTCAGACTCTGTCTCAAAATAAATAAATGAATGAAAAAAAGTAACACGACTAAAACCTTTTCTTCACTTGTCCCTTTCCCTGTGAATGATAAGGAGAGAGCTGCAACACACAGGAGGAAAGCTACATTTTGAGGAAATGTACAGAGAGGAAAGCTACATTTTGTTTAGCACATAACTGAACTCAAGTCTTGTACCATGTTCTTTTTCCTTTCTCTTTTTTTTTTTTTTGTAAGACGGGGTTTCACCATGTTGGTCAGGCTGTTCTTGAACTCCTGGCCTCAGCCTCAGGTGATCCACCCACCTTGGCCTCCAAAGTGCTTGGATTACAGGCATGAGCCACCACGCCTGGCCATACCGTGTTCTTTTTAAAGAGGGTCCCTTTAATTATCTCATTTAATCTTCGTGACAACCCTAAGGGGAGAAATTGTGATCCTTGGAAAATAAAGCAGAAAGGCTAAGTCTCCTGTCAGAAAGGAGGAGAGGTTAAGTTTGCTTTGTAACTGGGAATTCTCAAGGAAACAAGCTGTTTGGAAAGGGGCCCACAGATGACGTAAGTGTTTGAAGCTTCAGGTACGTTGCTTTTGGTTGGAGTGGGAGAGTTGTGAAGGTCAGTCCACGCCTGCAGTCACTCCAAGGTGAAGATCAGTGTTTGCTGTGCCGCTCATTAAAAAAGATTAGAAAGGTCCAAGCATGGTGGCTCATGCCTGTAATCCCAGAGACTGGGAGGACGAGGCGGGAGGATCATTTAAGCCCAGGGTTCAAGACCAGCCTGGACAACATGATGAAACCAGATCTGTAGAAAAAATGCAAAACTTAGCTGGGCGTGGTGGTGCATGCCCTTGTAGGCTGAGGTGGGAGGATGACTTAAGCCCGAGGGCGAGGTTGCAGTGAACTGTGATTGTATCACTACACTGCAGCCTGGGTGATGAAATGAGAACCCTGTGTCTGTTTCTGTCTCTCTCTTGCACACACGCAGGCACACACACAGTAGCAAAAGAGTTGGGATCTCAGTTCTTTTATCCAGATTGAGGGTGATATCTTCCAGAAGTCTAAATGAATCAGCCTGAGACAGTGAGGAGATTACCAGGGATATGGAAATGGGAGATTCCCAAGTAGCCAAGGGATGGAACACTGAAGCCTACTGTACTTCTGTTGATGGCTGTTGTGATACCTCGGTTCTTCTTGGTTTAAAAGAATTTATTTATTTTGATACAGAGTCTGGCTTTGTCATCCGGGCTGGGGTGCAGTGGTGTGATCTCGGCTCACTGCAGCCTCCACCTCCTGGGATCGAGCAATTCTCCTGCCTCAGCCTCCTGAGTAGCTTGGATTACAGGCATGCATCGCCACACCCACCTAATGGTTTAAAAGAATTTAAACAAGAGACACAACCAAAAAAAGTGCAGCATAGAGTAATTTATTCCAAAAGAAAAATATTTTGAAAGTTAGATGCATACAGTCTGAGCAACATGATGAAACCTGTTTTTACTAAGAATAGAAAAATTAGCTGTGCATGATGGTGCACGCTTGTAGTCCCAGCTACTCAGGAGGCTGAGGTGGGAGGATTGCTGGAGCCCGGGAGGCAGAAATGGTAGTGAGGCGAAATCGCACCTCTGCACTCCAGCCTGGGCGACAGAGCGAGACCCTGTCTCAAAGAAAAAAAAAGTGAGGTGCAGAATAGACAGGACACCCTGAGAGAGCATTCAGGGCGGGCTGCTAGTAAGGATGAGACAGCAAAGACTGGCCCTAGGGAGAGTTCCTTTGTGGGAGTCTTACACGATTATTCATAAGGGGATGGGAAGAGGTGTCACTAGTAAGCATGTTCTGGGTGGTCCTCTGGGTGCACATGCGCAGTAGCTGCACGTGCTTGTTCATACCTCGTCATTCAGCATCGTAAATTTCCACCCAGGGGTGTGTTTTTACTATTATAATGAGGAAAGGATCCGTTTGAGGACCTGGAAAATCCAAATGTGCAGGCTCTCTAGAAGGGACAGTCCCTACTGAAGATAGCGTTGCTTGAAGGAGCTCAGTTACAATGCGAATGCTGAGGCTTATTGTGTTGGCTGTGGGGTCACCACAGTCGCTGCATCCCGACAACATGGTCATTTCCTTGAGTACCTATCCTTGCCTCACCCTCAAACTTCAAGTCTTCTCCAAGAATGTATACTGTGGTGTGTCTCATTGCTTAGAGATAGCAGAACGTACTAGGAAGCATCCTTCTTGTTGGCCAAACTCTATCTCCCTCAGATAATAACCTTTTGGAAATAACTACCTATCATAGACTCTATAGTTTACACAAGTAATGCATTTAGATCTCACATGACATTTCTGTGAAATAGGCAGCATGATCCCAGCTTCACAGATTAACCTCCCCCTCACTTGCTTACATCCAGCAGCTGCCGCCAGGTGGAGCCAGGGTTCAAAGGAGGTTCCCCTGACTCCAAGGCCTGAGTGCTTCCCTCTCAACTACGAATGAGCCCGTTGCATTTCCTGTGCCTCATAGTCTGTAAAGGGGGTGAATTATGGAATGAGGGTCCACTGTACACCTCTGGGAGTAAAAAGGCAATCTGTTTGGGTGGATGAGAAGCACAGGGGAGAGAGGAAAGCAAAAACAATCGTTTCTTTTTTCTTTTTTTTTTTATATATTTTTTTCTTTTTTTTTTTTCTCCTTCTTTCCATGATGGAAGATTTGTTTTTTTTGAGACGGAGATTTGCTCTGTCGCCCAGGCCGGAGTCCAGTGGCGACATCTCCAATCTGCGCTCACTGCAACCTCTGCCTCCCGGGTTCAAGTGATTGGGAGGAGAGTGTCCGCTATTCGGGAAGGACTTCTCTGAGGGCTGGAGAGGTTGCACCCCATTTCTGCAGAGGAAGCACTTTCTCTAGGCTCCTGCCTCTCCTCCTGTGCCGCTGATGGCCTCTTTTCTAGGATCTGCAGGCTCCAAATCTGCTCTCATCTCCTGGATGGAGCAAAGGAAAGAGTCTTGGAGCCTGGAGGCTGAATCCTGAGGATCCTGAGGAGAGGCCCAAGTGCCCAGGATCTGGGATAGATGAGGAAAGTGGAGCTGAGGCAGAAATCGGCCTTCCTTGGGGGTGAGCTGAGGCGACACTTTCGCCAGCAGGCCCCTCTCCACACACAGTGCTTTTCTCTAAAGAATCCTCAGAACCCTGTCTTCCAACGTTTCCTTTCCAAAACGAGGCATGATCCTTGGGCCAAGGGTAGCCAGGTAGTGGGGAAGTGAATTTGGGGAGAGAATGTGTTGAGCCTGAGCCTTGACAACATAGACTCATTCTCTACAAAATAATGAAAAAAAACCGAGCCAGAGTGATAGTGTGTACCTGTGGTCCCAGCTACTCAGGAGGCCAAGGTGGGAGGGTCACTTGGACCCAGGAGGTGGAGGCTGCAGTAAGATGTGATTGCACTACTGTAATCAGCCTGGGCAACGGAGCAAGAGTCTATCTTTTTTTTTTTTTTTGAGACCAGTCTTGCTCTGTCACCCAGGGTGGAGTGCAGTGGCACTATCTCAGCTCACTGCAACCTCCACCTCCCAGGTTCAAGCGATTCTCCTGTCTCAGCCTCCTGAGTAGCTGGGACTACAGGCTCTTAAAGAGAGAGAGACAGAGGCCGGGTGTGGTGGCTCATGCCTGTAATCCCAGCATTTTAGAAGGCTGAAGTGGGTGAATCACTTGAGGTCAGGGGTTCAAGACCATCCTGGCCAACATGGTGAAACCCTGTCTCTACTAAAAATACAAAAATTATCCGGGCATGTCGGTGGTCACCTGTAGTCCCAGATACTCAGGAGGCTGAGGCAGGAGAATTGTTTGAACCTGGAAGGTGAAGGTTGTAGTGAGCCAAGGATCATGCCACTGCCCTTCAGCCTGAGTGAAAGGGCAAGATTCTGCCTCCAAAAAAAAAAAAAAAAAAAAAAAAGAGGTGGGACTGTCCAAAAAAAAATGTCCCTTGCTCAGAAGTAAGAAAGATTGGGTAGCTCAAAAGAAGATAAGCTTCCTCAGAGCTCAGGAATGAGCTGCTAAGAACAAAACCAAACACTTTTTTTTTCTTTTTCTTTTTTTTTTTTTAGATGAAGTCTCACTCTGTCACCATGCTGGAGTGCAATGGCACGATCTCGGCTCACTGCAACCTCCGACTCTCTGGTTCAGGCAGTTCTCCTGCATCGGCCTCCCTAGTAGCTGGGACTACAGACATGCGCCCCCATACCCAGCTAATTTTTGTATTTTTAGTAAAGATGAGGCTTCACCATGTTGGCCAGGTTGGTCTCAATCTCATGACCTCATGATCTGCCCACCTCGGCCTCCCAAAGTGCTGGGATTACAGGCGTGAGCCACCGTGCCCAGCCTAAACAAAACAATTTTCTATGAGGATTTTTCACATAAAGACAATAAACTTACTGACAGCAAAGAGGAAGAGGAAGAGGAAGAAAAAGGAGGAGGAGGAGGAGAGGAAGAAGGAGAAGAAGAAGAAGAAAGGGAGGAGGAAGAGGAAGAAGAAGAAGGGGAAGGAGAAAGAAATCCCTGTGGCTGGGTAATTTGTAAAGTAAAGAGGCTTATAATCTCTTTACTTTATCTCACCATGTCCAGCTAATTTTTGTATTTTTATTAGAGACAGGGTTTCACCATGTTGGCCAGGCCAGCCTTGAACTCCTGACCTGTAATCCACCTGGCTCAGCCTCCCAAAGTGTTGGGATTACAGGCGTAAGCCACATTGCACCTCTTTTTTTAAACTCTTTTCTTGGGTTTCTTCTCATAGGCTGGATTCTGTTGTATAGCACCATGAGCTTTCTTTTCTTTTTTTCTTTTGTTTGAGATGGAGTTTCATTCTCGTTGCCCAGGCTGGAGTCCAATGGCGCGATCTCAGCCCACTGCAACTTCTGCCTCCTGGGTCAAGTGATTCTCCTGCTTCAGCCTCCTGTGTAGCTGGAATTACCGGCATGTGCCACCACCCATAGCTTATTTTTGTGTGTTTTTAGTAGAGACAGGGTTTCTCCATGTTGGTCAGGCTGATTTCGAACTCCCGACCTCAGGTGATCAGCCTGCCTTGGCCTCCCAAAGTGCTGGGATTATAGGCGTGAGCCATTGCTCCCGGCCAACCTTTCTTATATATCTCCTCCGTGATGCCTGGAGTTATGCTGTTCTTTACGTATTGAGAGAACTGTTTTTTTGTTTTGTTTTGTTTTGAGACAGAGTCTTGCTGTTGGCTCTTGTTGTTCAGGCTGGAATGCAATGGCTCCATCTCAGCTCATTGCAGTCTCCACCTCCCAGGTTCAAGTGATTCTCCTGCTTCAGCCTCCTGAGTAGCTGGGATTACAGGCATGGCCACCATGCCTGGCTAATTTTGTCTTTTTAGTAGAGATGGGGTTTCACCATGTTGATCAGACTGGTCTAAAACTCCTGACTTCAGATGATCTGCCTGCCTCAGCCTCCCAAAGTGCTGGAATTAACAGGCCTGAGCCACATTGCGCCCGGCTGAGGGAACTGCTTCTTGTAAGCATCTTCATCTCTGCCCATAAAGTAGCGCATGTAATCTGCAATGTGCTGGCCCATGATGTGCTTCCACTGTACTTCTGCCTTAACTTCCTTGCTTTCCGAATCATAAGCAGGGAATCGTTTGATGCTGTGAGCGATAGACAAGCCTCCATCCACAGCTCCCTTCAGGTTGCCAAAAACTTTATTGCCAGTGGTAGTTCTGGCAGGGCCTGCGTCCAAAGAGCAAGTAAAGGCATTCAGCTGACCATCAATGCTTTCCACATCGTATTCAGCTCGAGTCGTCTCCACTTGGCCTTCATAGATCTTGTCCATGCCAAACCTATTGAGAAGGCTGCAGTCCAGCAGCAGGCCAGTACAATGCGCTGGTGTGTAATTTGTCAGGCCAACCTTCCCATCGTATTTTGGCAGTTCACGTGTGTATGCTACGCAGACTATCATATCTCCTTCTCTTTCTTTCTTTCTTCCTTCTTTCTTTTTCTTTCTCTCTTTCTTTTTGAGATGGAGTCTTGCTCTGTCGCTAGGCTAGAGGACAGTGGCCTGATCTCGGCTTACTGCAACCTCCACCTCCCAGATTCAAGTGATTCGCCTGTCTCAGCTTCCCAAGTATCTGGGACTACAGGCGCATGCCACTACGCCCAGCTAATTTGTGTATTTTTGGTAGAGACAGGATTTCACCATGTTGGCCAGGATGGTCTCGATCTCATGACTTGTGATCTGCCCACCTCAGCCTCCCAGAGTGCTGGGATTACAGGCGTGAGCCACCGTGCCCGGCCTATCATATCCCCTTCTGCACAGGCATAAGTAATCTGACAAATGATATCTCTGTTGCACACACTGTCGTACTGTATTTGGGTGTGTTGTATTTATTTTTATCCTTTATCACCAGGTATTTCTGAACGTAGTAATGCGGTTTTACCCTCTTGTTATCTTCTATTTTTTTTTTTTTTTTGGTTTTTTTTTTTAGAACCTAGTTTTAGCTGATCTTGTTGTCTTCTAAATTTCACTTGGTATCTCTTATTTTTTTTTTTTTGGACAGAGTCTCTCTCTGTCACCCAGGCTGGAATGGGTGTGGAAGTATATTGGCACCATCTCGGTTCACTGCAATCTTTGTGTCCCAGACTCATGTGATTCTCCTGCCTCAGCCTCCCAAGTAGCTGGGATTACAGATGTGCACCACCATACCTGGCTAATTTTTGTATTTTTAGTAGACATGGGATTTTATCATGTTGGCCAGGCTGGTCTCGAATTCTCGGCCTCAAGCAGTCCGCTGCCTCAGCCTCCCAAAGTGCTGGGATTAAGGTGTAAATCGTTGCAACCGGCCTGAATTTTGACTTTGAATACCTTAAGTTTAGGAGATCTGTGTGCTCTTCCAGCCTGGCCTCAGAGAGGCCAGAGTTCACCAAGCCAGCTTCGTGGGCCTGCCCTTGTTTCTTATAACGTAACTTGACGTTAGAAGCTTCCCAGAACTCTCTGTATGTAAATAATTTGGTGACTTGGCATTTACAATGGAAACAAGCAGGTGTTTCTGGTGTTCTGTTGAGGTGTCAGTTTTTTGAGGAATCTGTTGCCATGGAAATGCCCACATTTAGGATTTTTTTTTTTTGACACAGAGTCTTGCTCTGTCACCCAGGCTGGAATGCAGTGGCGTGATCTCAGCTCACTGCAACTTCCACCTCCTGGATTCAAGTGATTCTCCTGGCTCAGCCTCTCAAGTAGCTGGGATTAAAGTGAAATTAAAGGCACCCACCACCATGCCAGATTGATTTTTGTATTTTTAGTAGAGACGGGATTTCGCCATATTGGCCAGGCTGATCTCCAACTCCAGGGCTCAAATGAGTTGAGCTGACATGCACAGAACAACCTATAATTTTTTTTGAGATGGAATCTCACTCTGTCACCCAGGCTGGAGTGCAGTGGCACAATCTAGGCTCACTGCAACCTCCATCTTCCAGGTTCAAGTGATTCTCCTGCCTCAGCCTCCTGAGTAGTTGGGATTATAGGTACGTACCACCACGCCCAGCTAATTTTTGTATTTTTATAAAAATAAACAGGTTTTCATCATACTGGTCAAGCTGGTCTTTGGCTCCTGACTGTGATCCATCCATCTTGGCCTCCCAAAGTGCTAGAATTACAGGCGTGAGCCACCGTGCCTGGCGAGACCACCCTATAATTCTTAGTTCCAATTCTCTTGTCACTGCAAAAGCAAAAATAAGAAAGAACAGAAGGAAGAAATGATGGTCAAAAACAAAACAAGAAAAATAAGAGAATTAAAAAATAAAAATAAAGAAATGCAAAGGAAAAGATAGAAAAACAAAGAAATGGAAGTCAAGAAACTGAATGTGGCCTGTGTGAGGAAGGGGTCAGCATGTCACAGGTGGCAGGACCCCTGGAGCAGCCAAGGGCCCTATCTGCAGGGCCTGAGACCAGACATGGCCTGGGGGCTCCTCAGCCACGGGATGACAGTGCACTCAGGCTCCAGCGGCTTCAGCTCCCTCCTCTTCCTGGGCAGCCCCTCCAAGTCTAATTGCTGGAGCAGCCCTTCCCTGTGACTGTGTGGGCACCACCCCCTCAGGACAAGGATCTGCTCCAGCATCCGCTCATTCATCCACACAGGCCAGACACCCTGCTGTTGTCCCCAGAGCGGCTGCTGCATTTGAACAATGGGGCTCTGGCCACCCACAGGCACACACACGAGGGAGAAGCCCTAGGCATGTCTTGACCGTGGTGGGCAGTTCTTTGCCTCCACCTAACTGTTGGTCCAATGCCAGGAAATCCACGCTGGTGACCGTGTTTTTGGGTCATGCAGTCTCTAACTCTCCCAGAGGAGACTCACCTGGTCCAGCATCAGCTGCCCCCACATAGGGGACAGCTCTGCCAGTGCTCAAACTGCAGCCACCTCTTCCACCTCAGGAGGGCGCTGTCCATGCACAGATGTGGATGTGTGCACAGATACAGTTTGCATTCCTCTCCCTTGTGGCCACCACAGGGCACATGCACTTGAGTGAGCACTGCCTACGGTGTGGCCCTCCCCCTGCTGACTGGGAAACTTGCTCCAGCACCAGCTTATCCACACAGGAGAGAAGCCCTACTGGTGCTTTCACTGTGTGCAGCGCGTGCACCAAAGAGACTCCCTTGGCCATTCACAGGCGTATAAGTACAGGTGAGAAGCCTCAACCTTGCCCAGAGTGTGGCATCAGCTTCTCCTGCAAAACAAACAAACAAACAAAAAACCCAAACTTGACTTTTTTTTTTTTTTTTTTGAGACGGAGTCTCGCTTTGTTCCCTAGGCTGGAGTACAGTTGCGCCATCTTGACTCACTGCAACCTCCGCCTCCTAGGTTCAAGTGATTCTCCTGTCTCAGCCTCCGGAGTAGCTGGGACTACAGGCACCAGCCACCACACCCAGCTAATTTTTGAAATTTTAGTAGAGTCGGAGTTTCACCATGTTGGCCAGGCTGGTCTCAAATTCCTGACCTCAGGTGAGCCACCCGCCTTGGCCTCCCAAAGTGCTGGGATTATAGGCATGAGCCACTGCGCCCGGCCTGACTTTTTTCTTTCTTTTTTTTTTTTTTGGAGATGGAGTTTCACTCTTGTTGCCTAGGCTGGAGTGCAATGGCACAATCTCAGCTCACTGCAACCTTTGCCTCCTGGATTCAGGTGATTCTCCTGTCTCAGCCTCCCAAGTAGTTGGGATTACAGGCATGTGCCACCATGCTGGGCTAATTTTTTGTATTTCGTAGAGACGGGGTTTCACCATGTTGGTCAGGCTGGTCTCAAACTCCTGACCTCAGGTGATCCACCTGCCTCAGCCTTCCAAATTGCGGGGATTACAGGTGTGAGCCACTGCACCCAGCCAGCTTGACTTTTCTTAACAGATTCATGCAGCCTCGTTTTTTTTTTGTTTTTGTTTTACTTTTTGTTTTCATTTTTTTAGACACAGGGTCTTGCTCTGTTGACCAAGCTGAAGTGCAGTGGTGTAATAATCATAGTTCACTGCAGGCTTGAACTTCTGGGCTCAAGCCATCCTCCTGTCTTAGTCTCCCAAAGGGCTGGGACTACAGGCATGAGCCACCATACCTGCACATCCAGCCACAATTAGGCCAAAGCTCCCCCTTCTTCTTCTTCTTCTTTTTTTTTTTTTTTTGAGACATGATCTCATTCTGTTGCCCAGACTGGAGTGCAGTGATGCAATCTCGGCTCACACTAGCCTTGACCTCCTAGGTCTCAAGTGATCCTCCAACAGCAGCTTTCTGAGGAGCTGGGACTACAGGTGCCTGACACCATGCCTGGCTAATTTTTGTATTTTTTGTAGAGACAAGGTTTTGCCATGTTGCCCAGGGTGGTTTTGAACCCCTAGGCTCAAGTTATCCCCCGCCTCGGCCTCCCAAAGTGCTGGGATTACAGGTGTGAGCCACTACATCTAGTCTGTAACTGTAGTTTTTTTCTACAACCTCTATTCAGACATCTCCTTCCTTTGAATATCTCACTGCTGCCTCCTTCTCCTCCTTCTTCCTTCTCCTTCCTCCTCCTCCTCCTTCTTTTTTTTTGAGACATAGTCTTGCTCTGTCACC
>PVKV010027268.1:0-14520 GCA_004027835.1 Alouatta palliata | reverse complement strand
ACAAAACAAACAAAAAAACAATTATTGTGCCTCAGCCTCCCAAGTAGCAGGGACTATGGAAATGTGCCACTATGCCCGGCTAATTTTTTTTTTTTAATTGAGATGGGAGTCTTGCTCTGTCACCCAGGCTGGAGTGCAGTGGCGGGATCTCGGCTCACTGCAACCTCTGCCTCCCGGGTTCAAGTGATTCTCCTGCCTCAGTCTCCTGAGTAGCTTGGACTACAGGCGTGTGCTACCATGCCTGGCTAATTTTTTGTATTTTTAGTAGAGATGAGGTTTCACCATGTTAGCCAGGATGGTCTCAGTCCCTTGTCCTTGTGATCTGCCCACCTCAGTCTCCCAAAGTGCTGGGATTACAGGTGTGAGCCACCATGCTTGGCCTAATTTTTGTTATTTTTAGTAGAGACAGAGTTTTGACATGTTGGCCAGGCTGGTCTTGAACTCCTGGCCTCACATGATCCACCTGCCTCAGCCTCCCAAACTTCTGGGATTACAGGTGTGAGCCACTGCTCCCGGCCTCACTGCCTTCTTCTTTTGTGGCTTTTCCTGTCAGATTGTTTGTCTTTATTCCTTGAAGGCTTTGAGGTTAGGGTTTCGCCCATAGTACGTGCTTTACAATATTGATTAAAGGATTAGAGAGATAGATGTGCATGTCACTAGCTGAGAGATGTGGCAAATGGTATATTCTTTTGCTCCCAGGACCCTTGAGGGTGGTATTGAACTGGTGAAACTCTGCACATAATACATACACAGAAGTGCGGGGTAACAGGGTGGGTGCTGGCTCTTTCCATCAGCAATTTTTGGTGTGTTTCACATAGAATGCTTGTATCATTCTATTAGGATTCGTCAATTTATATGCTTTGCTAGACTGTAAGCTCCATTCAAAGCATGGCCTGTGACTTATTTCTGTAGCCTCTCCTAATTGCCTAGCACTGTGCTTTGTACATTGGACAAATATCATGTGAAAATAATGTAGGGAGATTATGCAGAATATTGAACTTGAGAAGAAAACAAGAGCTCAGGTGGATTTCTGGTTTAGCAAGCAAATTAGGATACTGTGAAGGAAGGCTGCCTATTAGTGGTAGGAATAAAAGCTTTGTCTGTCCCAGGTTTAGGTCTTTGTTCCTCCTCCTTACTAGCAGTATGGCGCTGGAAACTTATGGAATCCCTCTGAGATAGTTTCTTCATTAATAGAACCAGGATGGCAACCATCAGTTCACAAAATGATAGTAAAGAATTAATAATGGGCTGGGTGCAGTGGTTCACACCTGTAATCTCAGTACTTTGGGAGACCGAGGCGGGCAGATTGCTTGAGCTCAGGAGTTCAAGACCAGCCTGGGAAACATGGTGAAACCCCGTCTCTACTAAAAATACAAAAAAATTAGCTGGGCGTGGTGGCGCGCGCCTGTAGTCCCAGCTACTTGGGAGGCTGAGGCAGGAGAATTGCTTAAACCTGGGCGGCAGAGGTTGCAGTGAGCCGAGGTCGCGCCACTGCACTCCAGCCTGGCGCCTGGTGACGGAGTGAGACTCTGTCTCAAAAAAAAAAAAAAAAAAAAATTAGCAGAGCATGTGGTGTGTGCCTTCATTCCAGCCTCGGCAATGGAATGTCTGACCCAGTCTCAAAAAAAAAAAAAAAAAAACTAATGGCTCCGGTGCTGTGGCTCATACTTGTAATCCCAGCACTTTGGGAAGCCGAGGCAAGATGATCACTTGAGCCCAGGGGTTCGAGACCAGCCTGGGCAACACAGGGAGACCCTGACTCAACAAAGAATATAAAAAATTAGCCAGGCGTGGTAGTACACACCAGTAGTCCCAGCTACTCTGAAGGCTGGGGCGGGAGGATTGCTTGAACCCAAGAGTTAGAGGCTGCAGTAAGCTAAAATTGCACCACTGCATTCCATCCAGTCTGGGTGACAGAGTGAGACTCTGTCTCAAAAATAATAAAAAAAAAAAGGCCAAGTGCGGTGGCTCACGCCTGTAATCCTAGCACTCTGTGGGGCCGAGGTGGGTGGATCACTTGAAGTCAGAAGTTAGAGACCAGCCTGGCTAACATGGTGAAACCCCGTCTCTGCTAAACAATACGAAAATTAGCCAGGCGCGACAGGGCGGCCTGTAATCCCAGTTACTGAGGAGGCTAAGGCAGGAGAATCGCTTGAACCTGGGAAACAGAAGTTGCAGTGAGCCGAGATTGCACCACAGGGCGCGACCCTATCTCAAAAATAATAAATAAATAAATAAATAAATAATAAAGATGAAATATGTAATATGCTGGGCATGGAGCCTGCGCCCACGAAATGCTAACGTTAATTCCCTCTCCTAAAGGGCAACAAAGAAGGTAACCGTTCTCCAAAGCCAGGGATGCTCTGAGAATGTCACAAAAAGGAACTCAGAATAATAATGTCAGCTCTAGCTCGGCCAGAGTGGCTCCATCGCTCAAATCGTTCCCACTTTCAGAGATTGGCAGAGCCTGCCAGAGTCGAACAGCAGAAAACAGCCCGAGAGGCCTCTTGCTGTCCACAGGTCGGTGCAAGTCGCTTCACAACTCCTGGTATTCGCCTGACCTTAGTGGTCCAGCTTCCTGCCCTTATGCATCTCTTGGCTTCGTTCAAACGGGCCGCCATTGCCATCACCCAATCAGAACGCTCGATCTTCGGCTGCTGTCCAATGAACGCGCGTAATGGGGAGGGGCAAAAAGAGGGCGTGAAGCCCAATCGCAGCGCCATTACACTTGAGGGCAAAGAGGTTAGGAAGCCGGCATGGCGCTCCGGTCAATAAAATCGATAGCTGGAAGCTGCCTGTGTTCCAGGCAAAGGCGGTGCAGTAGCAGCGCCGCCATTTTCCCCGAAGGCATCTTCCGGTGCCTTTCACCCAAGTTCGGGCAGGAGTTTCCTGAATAACAGCAAAAGGTCTTCGTTAACCCCACGGGCGGCCGATTCCGATTCCCTGCGGACCTCCCCGGCCACGCTCAGCCTTGGTCCGGCGGGGGCTCCTTGATCCCAGGGGCCGCCAGCGCCCGAGGGCCGAGGCCTGGACGGGGAAGGCCGTGGCGCCGGCTCCTCGGGTCCCATGGCGCCTCCTTCGGCTCTGCTCCCCGCGCGGGGATCAGGAGAGGCCAGACCCAGTCGGAAAAGGGGCAGGAGGCCGAGGGCTCTGAAGTTCGTGGACGTGGCCGTGTACTTCTCCTCGGAGGAGTGGGGCTGCCTGCGGCCCGCGCAGAGGGCCCTGTACCGGGACGTGATGCGGGAGACCTACGGCCACCTGGGCGCGCTCGGTGAGGCCGGCCCCATCCGCTGCCGCGGGGCTCGAAGGGATGCAGGAGCCCGGGCGGGGGAGGCAGGAAGGCGACGGTCCTGGCTGGCGACCAGGTTGTCAGGGGAGGGTGGGCAGGGGCTAGGCGGGAGGTGCCGTCGGGGAGATATTACCCGGCATGATCTAGGAGCTAGCCCTCTGACTTGCTGTCCTTCTCCAGGGTGCGCAGGTCCCAAACCAGCCCTCATCTCCTGGTTGGAACGAAATACCGATGATTGGGAACCGGCTGCCCTAGATCCGCAGGAGTACCCGAGAGGGCTAACAGTCCAGAGAAGTGAGTGATAAATAAACCACGCAGAGCTTGCAGTCCTGTAACGTTCTACCTCTAACGACTCCATCCAGAGTTTTGGTTTGGCTAAGGGATGCCGCGTAGTGTACTCATCTTCCCAGCCTCAGTGTCTTGTTTTTCGTGGTGTGGGGCCGGTCCACCACACAGAGATTCCCATGTCAGCCTGCAAGCTGCAGTTTTCCATTGTGTGAATGAATCAGTGGGCTGCTGCTGCTTGTTCTTCTTCTTTTTTTTTTTTTGTAGAGACATTGTCTTGCTACGTTGCCCAGTTTGGTCTTGAACTTCTGGCCTCAAGCGATCCTCCTGCCTTGGCCTCCCAAAATGCAGGGGTTACTAGCGTGAGCCATTGCAGCCAGCCAGAGTCAGTGAGCTTTTAACAGGTGCTACCCTCTGCCTCCTTTCTGGGATCTCTGCCTCTAGCCACCTTTGAATTGGACCAAAGATATCCTAATCTTTTCAGAGTTTTGTGGGTGTGGTTGAAGGGAGCTTACAGGGGACAGCTGCCTGGGATGCAGGGGCCTCTTTCTGCTCTTATGGCAGGATGACCCTAATCAGTGAAGGACATACTGCAGTCTCCCCAGAATCTAACAGGCTCTGCTTAACCCCATTCAGGTAGAAGGGTCCCAGATCCAACCCATGGTAGACGATAGAGCTGTCTGAGCTGGAATTTTGGCAACAGATTCTCTAAGACCAGGGATAGCTGCCCAAGATTCAGATCTGACCATGATATTTCCTTGCTTAAAACTTTTCAGTTAATTTTTGCCAAGGTTGTCAAATAGCCATTGCTTATATCTAAGTCATTTGGGAAACTTGGTAAAAATGCAGGTTCCAGGACCCCATCTCAGAGCTATTCATTCACTGGTGTGGATATTTAGGAACTTGCATTTTTTAAAATAGTCTCAGTTGATTCAGATGTGCATTTAGGTTTGAAAACCCGCTGGGTGTAGTGGCTCATGCCTGTAATCCCAGCACTTTGGGGAGGCTGAGGCAGGTGGATCACTAGAGGTCCGCAGTTCAAGACCAGCCTGGCCAACATGGCGAAACCCTGTCTCTACTAAAAAAATATAAAAATTAGACGAGTGTGGTGGTGGGCACCTGTAATCCTAGCTACTCAGGAGGCTGAGGCAGGGAAAATTGCTTAAACCTGGGAGGCGGAACTTGCAGTTAGCTGAGATCTTGCCACTGCACTCCAGCCTGGGCGACACGGCAAGACTCAGTCTCAGGAAAAAAAAAAAAAAAAAAAAAAAAAAAAACCTATTGTGGCCAAAAAACAAAAAAAAAAAAAAAACCATTGGGTAATTAGCCGGGTATGGTGGCAGGCGCCTGTAATCTCAGCTAGTTGGGAGGCTGAGGCAGGAGAATCACTTGAACCCGGAGGCAGAGGTTGTGGTGAGCCAAGATTTCACCATTGCATTCCAGCCTAGGTGACAGAGAGAGACTCCATCGCAAAAAAAAAAAAAAAAAAGAAAGAAAGAAAGAAAGAAAAAAGAAAACCATTGGGTAAAATACAGTCCAAGGTCCTTAAAAATGCTAACAGCAATGGTTCTCAAAGTGTGGTCTCAGACCAGAAGCAGCATTACTTGGGAACTTGTTAGAAATTCAAATTCTTGAACCCTACCCCAGACCTACTGAATCCAAAACAGGCGGTAGGGCCTTGCAGGCTATTTCAGTAAGTCCTCCAAATGATTCTGATCACAGTGAAGTTTGAGAACCATTGGCTTAGAGGGCCTTTTGACCCAATCACTGCCAGCTCATCCCTCATAGATTTCCATGTCTTGCCTTATACTTTGTGTCTAAGAAGATCTTAGGGCCTGTGCACACTGTACACTGAGCCTTGGGACTAACGCTGCATAATGTTAATTCTTTTTTTTTTTTTTTGAGATGGAGTCTCACTCTTTCTCCCAGGCTGGAGTGCAATGGTGCAATCTTGGCTCACTGCAACCTCTGCCTCCCGGGTTCAACTGATTCTCCCTCCTCAGCCTCCCAAGTAGCTGAGATTACAGGCACCCACTATCATGCCCGGCTAATTTTTGTAGAGACAGAGTTTCACCATGTTGGCCAGGCTGGTCTTGAGCTCCTGACCTCAGGTGATACCTGCCTTAGCCTCCCAAAGTGCTAGGATTACAAGCGTGAGCCACAGCACCCAGCCTCACTTTTTAAAGAATCAGCTAAATCAAATAAACCATGGCTCATCCACAGTGGAATTCTGTGCAACTGTAAAATAGAGAAAAGACATGTGCTAACATAAAACGATCTTTAGAATATATATATACATTTTTTTTTTTGAGACAGAGTCTCATTCTATCACCCAGGCTGTAGTGCAGTGGCAAGATCTCAGCTCACTGCAATCTCTGCCTCCTGGGTTCAAGCAGTTCTCCTGCCTCAGCCTCCCGAGTAGCTGGGACTACAGGCGTGTGCCACCATGCCCAGCTAAGTTTTTTGGTATTTTTAGTAGAGATGGGGTTTCACCATGTTGGCCAGGATGGTCTTGAACTCCTGACCTCATGATCCATCTGCCGTGGCCTCCCAAAGTGCTGGGATTACAGACGTGAGCCACCGTGCCCGGCCCTAGAATATATTAAGTGAAAAAATGAAGGCACAGTAAAGTGTGTATAAGGTGTGTATATGTAGTCTTTTATATAAGAAAAGTGGCCCGCGATGGGCAAATCACCTGAAGTCAGGAGTTCAAGACCAACCTGCCCTATGTGGTGAAACCCCATGTCTACTAAAAATAAAAAAAATTGGCTGTTTGCAGTGGCTCATGCCTGTAATCTCATGCTTTGGGAGGCCTTAGGTGGGCAGATCACAAGGTCA
Source organism: Alouatta palliata (assembly GCA_004027835.1). Taxonomy (NCBI): domain Eukaryota; kingdom Metazoa; phylum Chordata; class Mammalia; order Primates; family Atelidae; genus Alouatta; species Alouatta palliata. The sequence continues at coordinate 8,108 of PVKV010027268.1, read as the reverse complement.
GGAGTTCGAGACCAGATTGGCCAACATGGTGAAACCCTATCTCTACTGAAAATACAGAAATTAGCTGGGCATGATGGCGGGTACCTGTAATCCCAGCTACTCAGGAGGCTGAGGCAGAAGAATTGCTTGAACCCATGAGGCAGAAGTTGCAGTGAGCCAAGATTCGTCACTGCACTCCATCCCGGGTGACAGATTGAGACTCCGTCTTAAAAAAAAAATTAGCCAGGCCTGGTGGTGCATACCTATAATCTCAGCTACTTGGGAGGCTGAGGCAGGGAGAATTGCTTGAACCTGGAAGGCAGAGGTTTCAGTGAGGCGAGATCGTGCCATTGCACTCTAGCCTGGGCAACAGAGCAAGATTTGTCTCAAAAAAAAGAAAGAAAGGTGAGGGGAGAGAATGTATGTATGCAGTAAAGCATGTATATGCAACTTCTTATGGAAGAAAGATAGGGAAAATGACATTTGTATTGCATCAAAAAATGGAAAGAAACTAATATGGTTTCTATAAGGTAGATGGGAAAAAGGTGGGAGCAAGACTTCTCTGTGTTCCTTTATTAATATTTTGACTTTTTCTTTTTTGTTTTTGAGATAGGGTCTTGCTCTGTTGCCTAGGCTGGAGAACAGTGGTGCCATCATGGTTCACAATAGCCTTGAACTTCTGGGCTCAAGTAATCCTCTACCTCAGCCTTCATAGTAGCTAGGACTACAGGCAGGCATGCATGCCACCATGCCAGGCTAATATTTATATTTTGTATAGAGATGGGCGTCTCACTATGTTGCCCAGGCTGATCTCGAACTCTTGGGCTCAAGCAGTCCTCCTGCCCTGGCTCCCACAGTGCTGGAATTACAAGTGCAAACCACCATGCCTGACTGATATTTTGGCTTTTGAATGATGTAAGCTTCTTACCTCTTCAAAACATTTAATTTTTTTTTTCTGTCACTCAGTCTGGAGTGCAGTGATGCAATCGCAGCTCACTGCAACCTCCACCTCCTGGGTTCAAGTGATTCTCCTGCCTTGGCCTCCTGAGTAGCTGGGATTACAGGCACATGCCACCACACCAGGCTAATTTTTGTATTTTTAGTAGAGAACAGGGTTTCACCATGTTGATCAGGCTGGTCTTGAGCTCCTGACCTCGTGATCCACCTGCCTTGGCCTCCCAAAGTGCTGGGATTACAGGCGTGAGCCACTGCATCTGGCCTCAATTTTTAAAGTTAGCTTGATCTCCAAGAAATCTTCCTAGACTTCTCCAAGCTAGGTTAGAAACTCCTGTAATGCACACCATATTTCCATGATAGTATGTCACACTTAGCTGTCTGTGGCACTAGGAATTGAAGCCAGGGGGTTAGTCTATTGGTCTTGTAACCTATAATGTAATTGACAAGAGCAGGAGCCCAATATGTATTAAATTCATTCTTCTGTATTCCTATAGAAAGCAGAACCAGAAAGAAGAATGGGGAGAAGGAAGTATTTCCACCTAAGGAGGCACCCCGAAAGGGGAAGCGAGGCCGGAGGCCCAGCAAACCCCGGCTGATTCCCAGGCAGACGTCTGGGGGCCCCATCTGCCCTGACTGTGGCTGTACCTTCCCGGATCGCCCGGCCCTGGAGAGCCACAAGTGTGCCCAGAATCTAAAAAAGCCTTACCCTTGTCCAGACTGTGGGCGCCGCTTTTCCTACCCATCCCTGCTGGTCAGTCACCGGCGGGCACACTCCGGCGAGTGCCCCTATGTTTGTGACCAGTGTGGCAAACGTTTCTCTCAGCGCAAGAACCTCTCCCAGCACCAGGTCATCCACACAGGCGAAAAGCCCTACCACTGCCCCGACTGTGGCCGCTGCTTCCGGAGGAGCCGGTCCTTGGCCAATCACCGGACCACACACACAGGCGAGAAACCCCACCAGTGCCCTAGCTGCGGGCGTCGCTTCGCCTACCCATCCCTGCTAGCCATCCACCAGCGCACACACACGGGAGAGAAGCCTTACACCTGCCTCGAGTGCAACCGCCGCTTCCGCCAGCGCACTGCCCTCGTCATCCACCAGCGTATCCACACGGGCGAGAAGCCCTATCCGTGCCCGGACTGCGAGCGGCGCTTTTCCTCTTCCTCTCGCCTGGTTAGTCACCGGCGTGTGCACTCCGGGGAGCGTCCCTATGCCTGCGAGCACTGTGAGGCCCGCTTCTCCCAGCGCAGCACGCTACTCCAGCACCAGCTCTTGCACACCGGAGAGAAGCCCTACCCCTGCCCAGACTGTGGGCGTGCCTTCCGGCGGAGCGGCTCCCTGGCCATCCATCGCAGCACGCACACCGAGGAGAAGCTGCATGCCTGCGACGACTGTGGCCGCCGCTTCGCCTATCCCTCGCTGCTGGCCAGCCACCGGCGCGTGCACTCCGGCGAGCGGCCCTATGCCTGCGACCTTTGCTCCAAACGCTTTGCTCAGTGGAGCCACCTGGCCCAGCACCAGCTGCTGCACACGGGGGAGAAGCCTTTCCCCTGCCTCGAGTGTGGCCGGTGTTTCCGCCAGAGGTGGTCTCTGGCCGTCCACAAGTGTAGCCCCAAGGCCCCAAACTGTAGCCCTAGACCTGCTATTGGGGGCTCCAGCCAGAGGGGCAATGCCCATTAGAAGGGAAGGACTGCCTACGTTCATTTCCTGGAGGGGCCCCGAAAAGGAAAGGAGGAGCCCCAGGTCATATAGGGCAGAGTCAAAACTAAAACCTGGGTCTCTTGATGCGCAGAGCCGAACTTCAGTGTGTTGCACTGTACTGGCTGCCTACCTGTGCGTGTCTGGAACAGTCCCATTAGGAGAGGTGACATCATTTGGTTAAAGTTTTCCCAGCTACCCTATCCTAAAATAGTTTGTGTGGATATCAGGGCTAAAAGTTCTCCCCATCTATTTTAGGGGCTGCCTGCTTCTCAGTCTGTGCACATAGGGATTACCTGTCGTCTTGCATGCAATCAGGAGAATCTCATTTATAGGGGCAGGACCTTCCCCTACTCTGCCTCTTCCTCCATACTAGGTTGGAAAAATCTGGTTTAGCCCACATTCTACGACACTCCTGCCAAGTGGTCTACCCCTTGCTTGAAACTCTCCCTTGACAGGGAGCTCACTACCTCACAAGGCAGGTCATTTCATTGTGGGATCTTTAGAAGGTTAAGTACCACATTCTCCTTTGTAAACCTCGCCTGCGACATGTTTACTTCAACTACATGGCAGCCCTTCAGATAACTTAATTACAACCACTTTGCCCCCAAGTTTTCAGTTAAATAGCACTAATTTGGGCATCCCTTAAAGACAGGGTTTCAGTTTCCGCGATGATCTCCAAACAGGCACTGGGTTTTCAGTGTCCCTTTTGAAGGATCATATGAAAATAAGGTAGCACCCACAGTGCCAATATGCCTTCTCGGGCTGCACTTGTTTCTGCAGCTTTGGTTGCACTGAATTTGGGGGGAGCTGCACGGTACCAGGGGTTTACTGGGCTGCAGATATATAAATGCCCAAACTTAAAAAAAAATGCTATAAAGCTAAATCTTCATCTTGTGTTTGGAAGATTGGTTCAAACTGCATATGAGACAAGCGCAGTAAGCTCTGGGAGAAGGTCTGTCTGAAGGAGAAGCAGGGACCTACCCATTAAGCAGCGGGAAGAGCAAATGGGCCTGGCTTGTGCTTTACCTGGCAGACCTGGATTGGTTCCAGGCAGCCAGTGGCTGGAAAAACCTGGAGAACTGGGCCTTACTCGACCCTGATTCTCATCAGAATAAGGAGAATCGGCACAGAACTTCCTTGAGGCCTCAGTCAACATTTTTTCACAAAATGAGGTGAGGCCATTCAAGGAGGGTAGAAAGAGGGAATTGAATATAGAGAGGAAGAGTCTATAGTCATCAAGCTGTATCCTTGCCAGCCTCCCTCCAGAGAGGCAGCAGCAGCATGTTTCAGTGTGATCTGCCTCCATGGCACCCGCCGGGTAGCTGCTTCGTAAAGCTTTACCAGGTTAAATGTGAACAAGGCCTGCCAGTTTGCTGTGGGCAGCTGCACCAAATTGGAATTTCCAGATGTAACTCATTTCATATTTCAACGACTGGAGTGGGTCATCCTTTTACCCCTGTGGCTTCTTCCTACAGCTCTCCTGATCTCAGCCCAAGCCGGGGAGTAGCTAGGGAACACAGCATTATGTAATTACATATTTAGCAAGTTGCATTGTAACATTGTAACTGTTCCTCCTTGGATGGTGAGCTACCCCAAAGAAGGAGTCATATCAGATTGGGTCTCATTAAAATGTCTGATGAATGAGGCCGGGCATGGTGGCTCAGGCCTGTAATCCCAGCACTTTGGGAGGCTGAGGCGGGTGGATCACCTGAGGTCAGGAGTTCAAAACAAGCCTGAGCAACACAGTGAAACCCTGTCTCTACTAAAAATACAAAATTAGCCGGGCGTGGTGGCATATGTCTGTGATCCCTGCTCCTCTGGAGGCTGAGGCAGGAGAATCACTTGAACTCCGGAGGCGGAGGTTGCAGTGAGCCGAGATTGCACCATTGCACTCCAGCCTGGGCAACAAGAGTGAAACTCTGTCTCAAAAATAAAAAATAAAATGTCTGATGAATGAGTTCTGTTCCTTGTGTAATTGCTGTTTACAAAATGTCACTCTGGCTCCTTGGCTCAGTAGCAATTTTTGCTTTTCTGATGGGAGAGCCAGCCCTTCACAGGAGACCTGCCCTGCCCAGGAGAGACATATTACCTGGTCTGCCCAGACCCCTGGTAGAGCCGGCTCTTTCCCCTACCCTTTACCACCAGGCAGATGCAAGGATTTCCTCAGCTAGGAATTTTATAACTTTCTTTGGGACTGGATTGTAATTCATAAAACTTGGGAGCCACTGGTGGCTAAATTCCATGATGTAGTCTGTGGAGAGCAAAGACGGGAGACTACTTCCTAGGTTCCCTGAGGCACTTCACTCCCTCTAAGCAGCCGCTGTGATCCTGGCTCTTTATTCAGTGAGAGATCCTAGCATCCTTCCAATAACTTCCCCTTGCTGCTTAAGGTGGTTTGAGTTTCTGATATTTGCAATCAAAATAATGAACTAATACACAGTTTCAGTCTGGGTTAATCTCCCATCTGCCTCCATGCCTAGATATGAGCTGTGAAGAAAAATACTACCTTGCTGCTGAGAGGAGGGGCCATGATACCTTTCCTGACCTTCAACCTCAGTTGAACCTTCAATATTAATGTCTTCCAGCCTGAGCGCAGTGGCTCATGCCTGTAATCCTGGCACTTTGGGAGGCCAAGGTGGGAGGATTGTTTGAACCTGGAAGTTAGAGACCAGCCCGGGCAACATAGCAAAACTCTGCTACAAAAAATAAATTAGCCGGTGTGGTGGCACGTACCTGTGGTCCCAGCTACTCAGCAGGCTGAGGTGAAGTTGGGAGGATTGCTTGAGCCTGGTAGTCTAGGCTGCAGTAAGCTGTGATGGCACCATTGCACTCTGGCCTAGGCAATAGAGCAAGACTTGTCACTAGTGGAGGGTGTCCAGGTTCTTGGTGTCTTGAACAAAGAATTGGACAAAATGAACAATCAAAGCAAGGAAGGAATACAGGGATTCATTGAAAACCAAAGTACACTCACCAGTGTGGGAGTGGGTTGAGCATAAGGGCTCAAGGGCCTTGTTACAGAATTTTGGGGTATTTAAATACCCTCTAGAGGATTCCATTGGTTACCTGGGGTATGCCCTATGTAAATGGAGAGGATGAAGTAAAATTACAAAGTCATTTACTATGGAGAGGATATTTCCTGTCATAGCTAACGTGTGAACTGGACTTACGTTTCCTGCCTTCAGACCCTATTTTCCTGCCTTAAGACCCTGTCTCAAAAAACAAGACAGGCTGGGTGTGGTGGCTCATGCTTGTAATTCCAGCACTTTGGGAGGCCAAAGCAGGCAGATCACCTGAGGTCAGGAGTTCCAGACCAGCCTGGCCAATATGATAAAACCCTGTCTCTACTAAAAATATAAAAATTAGGCGGACATGGTGGTGTGTGCCTGTAATCCCAGCTACTCGGGAGGCTGAGGCAGGAGAATTGGTTGAACCTGGGAGCTGGAGGTTGCAGCGAGCTGAGATCACATCACTTCACTCCAGCCTGAATAGAGCAAGACTCTGTCTTAAAACAACAACAACTGCCAGACAATATTGTCTTCCATAAGAATTAAAATTAGTTTAGATATGAACTAATAGTTTATATACAAATATATAAATATAAAATAAATATGTAAATACTCTGGTGGTCCAGAGCAGGACCACCCTATAGGTAGTGTGCTCAGAGTAGCATCCCATATATTCTTAACCAGTGAATATTGCCTGTTTCCCTAGGAAAATACGAAGGGTCAAATGGAACCCCTTTAACATTCCACTCCCTGCCGTGACTCCGGATTGACCAGCGTGCCCACTCATATTGACTTCCACTCCATCTGAGCGAGTTCCCCATGTAGAATGTGCAGCAACACAGCTGGGCCTGGGTTTCATCCCCTTCTGCCCCTCAGGGACTTTGCTCTATTATTCCTACTTTCTCCTCTCCGAATTTTCTGGTTTCAGAGTCCCTTTCTTGTTCCAAAGACACTCCAGCCTATAAGCATGCTAAGATCCGGCTTTTTTTTTTTTTTAGACAGAATCTTGTTTTATCGCCCATGCTGGAGTACAGTGGCTCGATCTTGGCTCACTGCAATCTCTGCCTCCTGGGTTCAAGTGATTCTCCTGCCTCAGCCTCCCGAGTAGTTGGGATTACAGCTGCTTGTGCCACCATGCCTGGCTAATTTTTGTATTTTCAGTAGAGATGGGGTTTCACCATGTTCATCAGGCTAGTCTCGAACTCCTGACTTCATGATCTGCCTGCCTAGGCCTCTCAAAGTGCTGGGATTTTAGATATGAGCCATGGCACCTGGCTGATCTGCCTTTAAAACAAAAAAGAACATTTCTCTCTATCTCTATTATTTCAGCTAAATGTCTTGAAGCAGTAGCCTACATTCACTGAATCTACTTCTTTCCCTCCCGTCCGTCCTTCCTTCCTTCCTTCCTTCCTTCTTCCTTTCTTCCTTATTCCCTCCTTCCTTTCTTATTTCCTCTCTCTCTTTCTTTCTTTCTGGAACCTCACTCTGTCATCTAGGCTGGAGTGCAGTAGCACAATCTCAGCTCACTGCAGCCTCCTCCTCTTGGGTTCCAGTGATTCTTGTGTTTCAGCCTCCTGAGTAGCTGAGACTACAGGCGCACATCACCACTCCCAGCTAATTTTTGTATTTTTAGTAAAGATGGGGTTTCACGATGTTGGCCAGGGTGGTCTCGAACTCCTGACCTCAAGTCATCTGCCCGCCTCAGCCTCCCAAATTGCTAGGATTACAGGTGTGAGCCACTGCACCTGGCCTGAATCCAATTCTGTTTATTCTTTGGTCTACTGCAATATTAATAGCCCCTTGACTGAGCTTTTATGATGTGCCGCATACTGTGTAAAGCACTTTATATACATTCCAATATACATTCCAATCTAATGTTTATAAGAACTCTATAAAGTAGGTGTTAGAAAATACTACTCCATGGGTCTCTCACAGTCCCACACATCTTGCTGAGTTGGCAAAAAGCACAAGTCTCTGCCGCCAACAAATTCTCAGACTTGAGCCTATTCACAGACCTAGAGTCTCTGGAATGAAGGGGAGGCTGCGTCCTCTTGATGAAGGACCGTGTTACACTGACAGAAACATGCTGTAGACCTTCTAGCCTTTTCCAAATATACTACAAGGTACATCATGGAAGCTCAGCCAAGTATCTATTTCTATTTTATTTTCATTTTTTTAAAGACGGGGTTCTGGCTGGTCTGAAGGTAGTGAGTTATCTCGATTGTTCATAGTCAGTTACAGTTCGAGCTCCTTGTTCTACTCTTCCCCCCTTCTCACTACTGCACTTGACTAGTCTTTAAATCTTTAAATTTAAAATACATATATATATATAAAAAGACAGGATTTCACCATGTTGGCCACTCCGGTCTTGAACTCTTGACCTCATGATCCGCCCACCTCGCTCTCCCAAAGTGCTGGGATTAGAGACGTGAGCCACCATGCCCAGCTATCTTTTTTTTTTTTTTTTT
>PVKV010027267.1:0-26710 GCA_004027835.1 Alouatta palliata | reverse complement strand
TAGACTGCACAACAAAAGGAGATTCCTTTTATAATTGACTGGCTCAGGGCCCATATTCTTGAAGTTGAACCAAGTGCCCTAGTATCCTGGAGGGCAACAAGTGTAATATAGTTTTGCTGTTTTGGATGAGCTTGAGGCTACAGGCACAGAGAAGGGATTCCTGAGGGCTTTTGACCCTTTATTCCCATGACCTCATTCCTGATAAAACAAGCAGGGGCTTTTGAATCAAGCTTGCCTGCTGCCTGGACAATGAGAGGTGAGAAGCACACAGACACTGCACGCACCCATGTGGGCCTGTGATTTTCAGGGTTCCTGGTGGGAAAGTAACTTTGGGGAGTGAGTCACCTGCTCACACGGAGGAAAGAAGAATCTAATGCCTTTCTACGCACCACAAAAGCTCTCGCCTCTAGTTAAATAAACTGTAGCTCATTCCCATGATGGGATACTGTGTGGCTATTAAAAAGATGAGTTAGACCAAATATGGAAATAGGGAAGAAGAAAAAAGAGTTGCAGAATAACATTTTAGCATGATTTGTTTTTGTGCAAAATGAAAGCATTTACATATGCTTGTATGTAAGCACAGAGTATTTACGGAAGGACTTATCAAAACTGTTCACGATAATTACTTATCCAAGTAGGGCTCATGGGGCAGGAGGACCCGAGGGTAGAGAGGCAGCTTTTAAGCTCCACTTTATAGCTGTCTGTGCCTTGGCAATTTTTGCAGTGACCTCTATTGCTTTTATAACAAAAGCCTTTTTGAATGATAGAAAACAATAGAGCAATATTTAAAAGCTTATGTCAATGCCCTAGGAATATTTAGCCCATGAAACATATGTTGGAGTGAGATGCTCATTTGCATTTGCATAATAATCACAATAGATAATACATATTACATAGTAATTATTATGAAATATACTTAGATTTACATAATAATCATCATATGGAATGCATATTGCTTAATAGTCATTATAAAACCTATGTAGGCAGAAGCACAGACATGGATCTGGAGCACTTAAAGGAGCTGGAGGAGAGGAGGAGACTACATCCCCCTTGCCGCGGATGAGAGAGCCCCTCTTGCTGACAGTAATCACAGCCATGAGTTGACCGTCCACCATGGCGGCCTTGGTCACATCACATACATTAGCTCTGATCCTCACAATAACTCTCAGAGGGAGCTTCTATTTTCTCTGTTTTACAAATGAGGAAACTGAGGCTTTGGAAGTTTACCCCATTATTGAGGCAGAGAGGACAGCCTGTCCAGCAACACTCACATGGCTCTTTCCACAGTGTAGGAATTGTGGGACTACACCTTCTGGTCTCTCCTACCTCAGAAGTCCCCAAACCCCAGGCCAGGGACCGGTACCAGTCCTTGGAATGTTAGGAACCAGGCCGCATAGCAGGAGGTGAGTGGCGGGCAAGCAAGTGAAGCTTCATCTGTATTTACAGCCACTCCCTACTGCTCCCATTACTGCCTAAGCTCCGCCTCCTGTCAGATCAGCAGAGGTATTAAATTCTCATAGGAGTCCGAACCCTGTTGTGAACTGCACACGTAAGAGATCTAGGTTGCTCCTTATGAGAATCTAATGCCTGATGATGTCACTGTCTCCCATCACCCCCAGATGGGACCATCTAGTTGCAGGAAAACAAGCTCAGGGATCACACTAATTCTACATTATGGTGAGTTGTGTAACTTTTTCATTATATATTACAATGTAATAATAATAGAAATAAAATGCACAATAAATACAATGTGCTTGAATCATCCCAAAACCATCCCCTGACCACCCCAGTACATGGAAAAATTATCTGCCACGAAACTGGTTCCTGGGCCCAAAAAGTTTGGGGACCACTGGCTTACCTCAAAGACACATAACTAGAAGTGATTTGTATCACTGTGGGCTAAGGTGGTAAGACGTACCCTCTCTGTCACCTTCCACCTCCCTGCAAAAGTCTCCAGGGCCTTAGGAGATGGCAGAGTCACAAACTGGAAAGAGCCTGGATCCCTGAATCACCACCTGGAGGGAAGCCACTCACTGACTTGAATGAGACATAGGCATCAGTGGTAAGTTTCTGAAATCCGAGGGTTTGTTACTGCTACTAGTGTTACCCTAAGTCATGCAACAACTAAAAGGCAGTGCCAGAAGACCATTAGGTTTCAGAGGATAAAGAGCAGCATCAAGATACCAGGGCCATTAGGCTTTAAAGCCCGTGCCTACATTACCACAGCAAAATACCCCCCAAACAATACTGTAAGTCTACTGTTTACCTATGGTCTTACCCAGCCACCAGCCCAGAGTGGGGCTCTGGACTGAAGCCAAGGGGAGAAACAATTGGCATCAATGCACCTAGCATGTCCCCAGCTATGCAACCCCTCCCAGCCACCTTTCTCTGCACAGGAGCTGAAGGTGAGCACGGCTCCAGACGGGCTATCATGGCCAGCAGTTTATCAGCAGTGTCAGCAGGAACCTCTATGCCAGGGAAGGCTCTGAGAGCCCTAGCTTCACCTCCAATCCTCCCCCATCACCAAACTCAGCACTGGCTCTGCCTGGAGTCATATTTACATAACCAAACACGAACCCCACCGCACTTCCAACCAATCTACCTCCCTGAGGGTATTGGCAGTGTTCACGGCATCCTTCTTGCCTGCCACAGCGGCTGAGCTGAGCTGGGGCCACTTCCCACACTGACTCATGCCCTTGGCCCTTGTCTAGTCACGCTGATGACAGAGGAATGTGATGTCCAGAGGTGGCTGTCTAGTCCCAAAGGGGCTGGAGACTCCGGATAGGGATTGGGGCTATAAAATTACTCTTCATTTTAGAGGATATTTTATCTCCTATAAAGCTCCAGTGTTTTATAGATTTGACCTTGTCATAGGAATTGGCAAAACTAGATCTGACAAAAAAAAAATTTTGAACTGTGCCAATCCACTGTGATTCCTCTTTGTTACTCTTTGAGTGTAAGGTGTGGAAAAACACTGGTTCTGCCATTCACCGGGTGTAGGCTCTGAAACAGCAGAAGTGGGGCTGTGTGTGTTTACCACTGATCACCAGACCTCAGCAGACCGCCTGGAACGTGGCGAGTGCTCAGAAATATTTGTTGTCCAACAGTAAGGGGCCCTCTTCATGAGCCATGGAGAACTGGAAAGCCACAATTTTGGAAGAACATTAAATGTTGATTATGCCTAAAAATATAGGTATAGTCTGGCTAATTTGTCCAGACATGGTCCCTGCAAGTTTGAAAGGCTGTGACAGGTAACCCTACAAATAAAGGAGAAGATGCAAAGGGAGCGGATTCAAGCGTTCCCAGATGACATCTGGGGCCACAGGGAGAGGAAGCATTAATCTTCGAACTGTTCATTAACCCCTGCACTCCCAGACCACACAACTTTCTAACACCCTCTCCGCAGAGGAGAGCATGCTGGTGACAGACATCACATCGCGTGAGGCATCACAAGAGGCAGTAAGAACCAGGTCACCGCCCACTGCCTGACTTCTATGAAGACAGCATAGCTGGCCAGTGGTCAAAAAACAGAAGTGGGGCCCCAACCCCAGAGACAAAAGAGGAACACCCTGTCAAAGTCCATCGCAGTCTACTGGGGGAAGAAAACAATGTATTTGTGTGGTAAACCTATAGAGAGGTACTTTTCTGATATTTTCCAAAACCTAAGCTTTTTTCTTTTTTCAAAATTCTGCACAAGGAAGTGTTACACACAGGCCCTGTTACAGCTGTTACTTCACAAAAGTTGCATCAGTTTTCACTGGCAATATTAGCATTTAACTGTACTAGAGACCAATAGACACACATCCTGAGAAATCAAGTAATTCATTTCCTCTTTCAATTCTAAGTATTTCGTTGATGCATCCTTAAGTCTCTATGAAATGTGTTAATTTCCAGGGAAGAAAGGTAATCAGTAATGCTATTTTAAAATAGAACAACTAATTACATTTTTTTTAAAAAAAGAAGAAGACAGAAGCAGAATCATTGGGACTATTTCTTGATTAAGTAGCCGAAGTACATTCGTTTTCTGGTTTCCAACAACATAATTTTGTTTGTTGATTATTTTATCCAAAGATATTGCTATACTAAATATCCTGCCAACAGATGTTTCCTCCGGTTTAGAGGAGATGTTCACACTTGGTCCCAGAATCTCTTCTAGGTGCTGAAGGTACAGCTGTGAACGTTGAGCCCTGGTGCAGCTTATATTCTGATGGGATAGGAGGTGAACCCAGCAGCCGATCTCCTTTGTTCATGTCAATAAGCTGCCCAGAGCTGACATCCACTCAGCTGATCACACTGGCTATGAGCTGCAGCATTTCAGCTTCATGTCCAGGACCTCAGAAATACAGCAGGAAACTTGACCCAGTCCTCCTCCAGAGTTCAGGTCCCTTCCTAACTCCAGCAAGGCAAGCCAACAGGTTTTAGCGCCCAGCTCAGGGCAGATCTCAAACCTAACAGGTGACTCAAATGCACTCTGTGATATGTTGGCGCTTTGATGAGTGTCTGGCCCCAGAAGAAGAATTTCAGAAAGCTCAGTTCACAGCACACATCTGGAAGGGCATCCTCGGGGCCTGGGTTTCTGGCAGGCATCGGGCTGAGGGAGTAGCAGGGCTGTCTATGTGCTCACACAGGAAGCCCTGAGACGCAGGCCACCCGTGGCAGCCAGCTGGGCTTTCCACAGAGCCAGGGCCCAGTCCCACTTGTGAGCTGCTTATCTCATCTTCCACCCACACCCCAGGGAGGCAGCGAAAGGCTTTCAGGCAGGAACAGCCTCAGAAGCACTATCCTAATGTCAGTTGACTTGAGGTGACTAATATGACACCATGTCTCAGTCTTGAAAGAAAGATAACTCAACTGGTTGTGCTGTTACGGAGCTGAGAACATTAAGAAAAGTTGGCCAGCTTTCACTGGGCTGAACCACGGGGTGAAGCAGTCAGAGACAAGGCTGGGACTTTCCTGTTTCTATAAAACATACTTCTTTCCATTTAAAAAGCTGTGCAGAGGTAATATGTAAAAAGACAAATGCTGAATGATTCCACTTCTATGAGGCACCTAGAGGAGTCACATTCACAGAGACAGAAAGTGGAATGGTGGGTGCAGGGGCTGGGGGAGGGGAGTGAGAAGTTCATGTTTAATGGGTACAGTTTTGGTTTGGGAAGATGCAAAGGGTTCTGGGATGATGGTGATGGTTGCACAACAATTCATTAAGTACACTCAATAAGTGAGTGTACTTAATGAATGCAACCAAATGGCACACTTAAAAATGCTTCAAACGGTAAGGTTTATATTGCATGTAATTTACCACAATGCAAATGTATGGAGACATTTATTTTGATTCTTCGGTTAGATCATTTGTGGATGAATTATGCCCCACGTAGCATTTCTTTCTGTATATATGCTGTCCCATCCCCCCACGTGGTATTAGACTGAGATGCCTAAGGGTAGGAACTATTTATTGTTTATCTTTTTAGCCCCACGCCACCCAGTACAAAGCTCTGTATAACACACCACTGGATAAATTTTTTGTGTGTGTTTTTTGTTTTTGAGATGGAGTTTTGCTCTTGTTGTCTAGGCTGGAGTACAATGGTGTGATCTCAGCTCAACAACCTCCACCTCCCAGGTTCAAGTGATTTTTCTGCCTCAGCCTCCCTAGGAGCTGGGATTACAGGTGCCCACCACCATGCCCAGCTAATTTTTTTTTTTTTTTTGTATTTTTAGTAGAGACAGGGTTTCACTATGCTGGCCAGGCTGGTCTCGAACTCCTGACCTCAGGTGATCCACCTGCCTCAGCCTCCCAAAGTGCTGGAATTACAGGCGTGAGCCATGGCGTCCAGCTGATAAATGTTATTTGAAAGAAAAAAATGGATGAACAAATGGACTCAGAATTCCCATGCTGTTGCACCACGTTTTATTTTGTGGTGAGGGGATGGAGTGTCACTCTGTCACCCAGGCTGGAGTGCAGTGGCACTGTGTCAGCTCACTGCAACCTCTGTTTGCTGGGTTCAAGCGATTCTCCTGCCTTGTCTCCTGAGTAGCTAGGATTACAGGCATACGCCACCATGCCTGGCTAATTTTTGTATTTTTAGTAGAGACGGGGTTTCACCATCTTGGCCAGGCTGGTCTCGAACTCCTGACCTCAGGTGATTCACCTGCCTTAGCCTCCCAAAGTGCTGGGATTACAGGCATGAGCCACCGTGCCCACCCTGCACCATGTTTTTTCTAAATATACATTCACAAAATAGTAACAGCAGCAATAAGCATTATAAAATGTCTGTATTTAGAGCAAATAAGACTGTAAATCAAAAAGAAAAAGAAATAGTTGAGTGCATATATCTGGCCATATTGAAAATTTCCTATCAAAGTCGCCAGAGAGCACTCACTTCACTCTCATGAGTAGTAGGAGTGATAAATGAATGAATAAGTGAATTACTTTTCTTCCCGGACCACAGGCTTAGATCTTCCCAGTCTGGATACCAGGGGCATTCCATGCAGTGAGACTTTAACATCTTTAGAGAGGGACAGGAACCACCTGAAGTTGTTTTAGCTTAGACATCCCTTTCCTCAGTAGCTCCTTCCTCCAGGGTGAGGCAGGAAGTGATCGCCAGCTGTCTCCCTACTGACCAGGCTGTGAAACCTTTTACAGCCACTTGACTTCATTTCTGTGCTGTTTCTTTGGGTGAAGGCTTTCTCATTTTCTGGTAAAGCAGATATTTAAGGGGCAGGAAACTCAACATCAAAAGAGAGGAACAGGAGAGAGAAATCCTCGCATTATTAGAAACCAGCGAGGGTGTACAGTGCAGGGAACTGAAACGCCCTCTCCCTCTGCATTTTTCTTTTCTATTGAACACTCTCAGTGTCTTCAAATTCCTAAGATTTTTTTAAACATCTCACATTTTATTAAATAAATCCAACTGCTGTGAATTACCATCATTCTTAGCAAAGAGTACATTAGCTATTTTCTTTGCAGAACAAAACCTAACTCTCATCTAAATAAAATCTATGTGCAAAAGTAAGTGATATTTTCTGATCAGCACAATAGAATTGCCATAAGTTTGATCAAGGCCCTTGGCCTGCTTTCTAAAGATGTCCCTAGCATCTAGAGAGATCTCAAAATCTGTAATTATTGTGGGAAAGCTTTTTCTGTGCTCAGAAATTCAGCATAACAAGAGCTATCATTTTGGCAATATCACAGAGGAGAATCTGAAATGCCTGTGGCCACAAAAACACCTAGATATGCTGTACAAAAATAATACGTGTGGTGTTTAAAAGCACAGCTGAAATGAGTGAAGGAAATCGCAGAGACTGAGTATAAGGAAGGTCTTAGCACATGGAAAAGTGCTGACACTTGGCTGCCTGAGCAGTGGGAGATCTGCTGAAGGAAAACAAGGTCACCTCAAGTTTCATAACCACAGATCACACTTCACATGGGTTTGGAGCTTAAGTTTACTCACCTGTATGGTCTAGGAAAGCCACGTCAGTTAATTAACATAAAAGAAGCCCCAATATCACAAGGGCACCTGCTAAAGCAAATGAAAAACTTCTCTATAGAAACAAATCCTCAACCTCTGCAATACAAGATTCCCATATTGAACATAATTTTTGAAATAGAAGCTCACAATCGAAAACTACAAAACGCATTCAGAGATGTGAGCAAAAGTGCACTACAAACAAGAATCAACAGACACAACAGGCGGCACAGGTAATGAATCAGAACAACAGATGATAGAACTACCAGAAGGAGGGTATGAATTGTTGTTCAAATAACTGAAATGTAAAAAGGGAAATCAAAATTTTGATAAAATAAACTCTATTTTAAAAGACCAGCCACATTTGGAAAAGGACCATATATTTTATATAGAAATGAAATGTGTAACATTAAAAATAAAAACTTAATAAATGGGTTAAAGATTGCCAAAGAGAGAATTGATAATCCAGGAAATGGTTTGGAAGGGAATTACCTAGACTACAACACAGAAAGATAAAGCTATTTGTTACATGAAAGAGAACTTAAATATATGGAAGACGAAATGAGAAGCTCTAGCATTCATTACATAGGAGCTCCAGAAAGGAAGAATGGGATAAGAGGCAGTATTTTAAAGGATAGTGGCTGACAGTTTTCTAGAACAAGATGAAAATCAGCTTCAGGAAGCATAATTAGTTCAAAGCAAGATACAAAACTCTAGAGGCGTTATAAGGAAAAGCTACCAAAGAGCAAAATCAATTAGAAAATAAAGAAAAAGATTACTTTCAAAGAAACAACTGCTTGACAGCAGACTTTTTTTTAACTTTTATTTTAAGTTCAGGGGTACAAGTGAACGTTTGTTATATAGGGAAATTAGTGTCACAGGGGTTTGTTGTACAGATTATTTTATCACCCAGATATCAAGCCCAGTACCCGTTTGTTATCTTTTCTGCTCCTCTCCCTCCTCCCACCCTCCACCATCACGTAGACCCAGTGTCTCTTAGTCCCTTCTTTGTGTTCATAAGTTCTCATCATTTAGTTCCCACTTACATGTGAGAATGTGTGGCATTTGGTTTTCTGTTCCTGCATTAGTTTGCTTAGGATAATAGCCTCCAGCTCCATTCATGGTCCCACAAAGGACATAATCTCATTCCTTTTTTATGGCTGCATAGTATTATATTATGTATATGTACCACATTTTCTTTATTCAATCTGTCATTGATGGGCATTTAGGTTGATTCCACATCTTTGCTATTGTGAATAGTGCTACAATGAACATTCACATGTATGTGTCTTTATAGTAGAATAATTTATATTCCTCTGGATATATACCCAGTAATTGGACTCCTGGGTCAAATGGTAGTTCTGTTTTTAGATCTTTGAGGAATTGCCATACTGCTTTCCACAGTGGTTGAACTAATTTACACTCCCACCAACAGTGCATAGGTATTCCTTTTTCTCTGCAACCTTGACAGCATCTGTTATTTTTTTATTTTTAGTAATAGCCATTCTGACTGGTATGAGATGGTATCTCATTGTAGTTTTGATTTGCATTTCTCTAATGAGCTGACATTGAGTTTTTATTTTTCATATGCTTGTTGACTGCATATGTGTTGAAAAGTGTCTGTTAATGTTCTTTGCCCACTTTTTAATAGGGTTATTTTTATCTTATAAATGTGTTTAAGTCCTTATAGATGATGGATATTAAACCTTTGTCAGATGCATAGTTTGCAAATATTTTCTCCCATTCTGTAGGTTGTCTGTTTACTCTGCTGGTAGTTTCTTTTGGACAGCAGACTTTTCAATGACAGCAATAGAAGTCAGAAGCCCATGGAATATTTTCAAAGTGCCGAGACATAAGCAACAATCTGAGTCTGCAGACTAAAAATAGTAAAGAAACAAACTAAGGCTAAGTTGCAGATCATGCCTAGTGTTGCTCATATAAAGTTATACATGTATGAAGAGCTGGCTCTGTGGAGGTGTGACTTGGCATTTACACAGGGGACCGCTCTTGGTCTGATGCTCTGCTGTCACCAACTTGAAATTCTTCATAACTTTTGAACAAAGAGTAAAAGTTCTGTTTCTCACTGGGCCTTACGAATTATGTAGCCAGCCTGGTATATAAGGTCCTGAGGACCTGGTATTACTCAGAAACAAGCAAGTCACATTCTGTACAATGTGTGGTCAAGCATAGTAAATGAAGCAAATGTTATGCAGAGAAACCTAGGTCGTGTAGCTTGAAAGACAGAAAGGGGGGCTTATGCAAATACATTTGATAAATGTTGTCCAACTGAAAGTGTTCAAGTCCTCTGTACATGGAAAGGGAAGGGTGAACCAAGCACCAGCAAGAATGGCCCCAGGAAGGAATGAGGAAATCACCAAAACCGCAACGTCCGTTAAGCCAGGTCATTTGCACTGTGCACCAAGGATCTGAACATAAAAGAGGAGCAGACAGTGCTCCCTTTAGCATCACAGGTACTCAAAAAACGGAGTGGAGACAGAAACAGCCAGTGTTTGTGGAAAGAAAAATGTCTTTCTCAAAGACATCTAGATAAACACTCATCATCAGGATTATTGGTGATGTCTGAATATTGGTACAAATCAGAGAGCTAGAAACAATAATACCAATTAAAAAATCTAAGTCCTTCAAATTAGACAAGGGTGTTATAATAGGTATGATGAGGAAAAGATGCTGTAAAAGCTTTCATGATGAATCTAATTGTTCAATTCTTTCATTATCAGGAGATTCTGGTGATATTAGAAGGTACCTTAAAAGGCAGGAAAAAGTAGCAATATTAGTATGAAACTATCTGATTCATTATTTTTTCAAAGACTCTAGTTTATGGCCTTCCATAATAATGGATTCTATCCATTAAAACAGTTTTTCACTATTACTCTGACTTCTGAGGAAATGTGGAGTTAATTGGTCTATTTGTATTATATTTACAGCCATCTCAGTCCATTAGACAGAAAAGTATCAAAACATCTATTAGAGAGTACCATTTTAGGACTAAAAATTCAGTTACAAAATAGGCTTGTAATATCAAAACTAAAATGGAAATTTTTCATCTGCAGTTTTTCCAAGGTTGCGTGGGGTTACATGGGATAAGATGGTGTGCCAAGGTGAAGTGGCAGATGACAGAGAGAATATAATGACTTCAATCTGTACTTGGTTCTGGGAGCCAAGTTTGCGGTAGATCTAGAGAAGGTTTTTACAGGAACTATCTGTGACTATCCTAGTTGAGGCTGAAAGAAGAGATTTCCCAGGGAGTAAAAGTAATGAGCATTGTAAAGAAACTATTTGGATATAAGACACGATTTTCACATTGGAATAGGAGGGTATGGAGTCTCCTCTTCTGGAAGTCTTTGGAAAAAAAAATCAATTCTTTAATAGTTGAGGACACTATTTCTCAAGTTGGGATTTCTGTTCTGTGTGGCATGGTAAAAGGAGTGGAACGTGGGGAAATGGAGGGATGGGTTCAGAATGGGCTCTCCACATGGGCTGGCATGAGCATTGCCCGAGTGTACACCAAGCCTGTATGTCTCCTTCCTTCTACTCACACTTCCTCCTTTCCCTAGAAAACTCCCTGAAAATGCCTATCTTGGCCAGTTCCTCTCCCTGCTGGGACTAGCTGTGATATGGAGGTCACAAGATGGTTGTGCATGAAAGGCTTAAATAAGGGACATGAAGGACCAAGACTTGCCCACAGATGAAAAAATGGTTGTGTCATTATGGCCTCCTCTTAGATTCTTAGACTCTTCTTCCTTCGAAGATTCCTTCAGATTCACTTTGATGGCCAAACGTCCGCTCCTTCAGCCTTTGTACAGTGTCTTAAGAAAGCAATGACACTTCTAGCCAGCATTTGCTTCTCTGCGTGCTTTGGGCATGCAGATTTTGTGGAAATAAAAAGAGAGAGAGAGAGAGAATTTTCTGCTGCTTTCTCATGCAAGGAAGGCTGAGGTTTAGCAGTGGTTTGCGTGCTGGGTTTTAGCCAGATGCCCTGGATGAACCACATGGATGAATGCTTTTTCAGCAGGATGAGTGCACCACCTTGGCTACCCTATGAATCAGACCTAATTAAAAGACGAAGTAAGGACACTGCAAAAATCCTAAGAGGAACAGGGCAAGATGAGGTAAGTAATGGGTCATTAAGATAATGAAGACAAAGGGGACAAAGGGTAGCGATTTTAAAGTCCTGGCACTGCATTCCAGAAGAGACCTGGCTCACTCTTCTCCCATACATGGTCTAGTTGCTGAGGACAGCAACCCAGGGACGAATGGGCAGCGTAGGACAAGCAGTCCAACTTTCAAAGTCAAGATCTTTAAATGCTCTTAGGAGCTAGTGCCCACTGAACAGAGAGAGACACTTTTTCAGGCGTGGCACAGATATGCCGGAAGTGTTGTCCAGAAGGTTTCAGGTAGAATCAGTCAGAAAGCAAACCCGCCCTCACGTTTATTGCTTACTCGTGTGTCCCGTATTGACCGGATGTGCCTGTTGCGTAGCAACTCATGGCTGTGTTTGCAGGAGTAACGATAATTTTTAAAAAGGAAAGTCCTGCGATTTGACTTAGAATCCATCCTCTGCAAACGTGGTGTTTCAGGGGACCATTTTGTATATCTGCTTGTTTGCCCTTCCATCAAAACTTGTTTTTTGGAGTCTCGCTCTGTCACCCAGGCTGGAGTGCAGTGGCGCAATCTTGGCTCACTGCAATCTCCACCTCCCGGATTCAAGTGATTCTCCTGCCTCAGCCTCCTGAGTAGCTGGGACTACAGGCGTGTGCTACCATGCCCAATTAATTTTTGTATTTTTAGTAGAGATGGGGTTTTGCCATGTTGGCCATGTTGGTCTTGAACTCCTGGCCTCAAGTGATCGGCTCACCTCAGCCCATCAAAACTTCTGGCAATGACTTATGAGTGTGCCATTTGGAAGGATTCTTCAGTCGAGCCTTCAACAACCTAACCCTGGGGTTAACACTGGTAAACCTTGTACAGACCTGTAAAACTAATCACACTTGGGCAAATCTTTTCATTGCATTGATATGGGATATGCATGCTACATACATAGGCACAGACACGCAAACCTGCCAAGAACAAACATGTCATTATTTTTCAGCCAAAAATTTTAAAAGTTCTTTAAAATACACAGTTTGAGGAGCTTAACACAAAGACTCAACGCCATAAGAATTACATTTTCACCTGGGTGCAGTGGTTCAAGTCTATAATCCCAGCACTCTGGGAGGCTGTGGCAGGAGGATTGCTTGAGGCCAGGAGTTCAAGACAAGCCTGGTCAACATAGTGAGACCCTGTCTCTACAAAATACTAAAAAATAAATTAAAAAAAAATTTTTTTAAAGCCCGGGCATGGTGGCTCACACCTGTAATCCTAGCACTCTGAGAGGCCAAGGTGAGTGGCTCACCTGAGGTCAGGAGTTTGAGACCAGCCTGGGCAACATGGCAAAACCCTGTCTCTACAAAAAAAATGCAAAAATTAACTGGGATTTGTAGCATGCACCTGTAATCCCAGCTACTCCGAAGGCATGAGAATCGCCTGAACACAACTGGTGGAAGTTGTTGTGAGCTGAGATCACGCCACTGCACTCCAGCCTAGGCAACAGAGCCAGACTCCATCTCAAAATAAATAAATAAGTAAATAATTTTAAAAAATTTTAATTAAAATTTAAAAACAGCCAACTGTGGTTGGGTGCATCTGTGGTCCCAAATACTCAGGAGGCTGAGGCCAGAGGATCACTGGAGCCCAGGAGTTAGAGGCTACAGTGAGCCACAACGATGCCACTGCACTCCAGCCTGGGTAACAGAGAAAACCCTGTCTAAAAAAAAAAAAAAAAAAAAAAAGAATTACGTTTTCTTAGAAATTCACAGGAGATGACAAAGTAGAAAAACATACATATGTATGTATTGTTAGAAAACACTTGAAAACTAAGCATCTGAAGGGTAGGCTGAATCGGCATGGCGACATCATCATGGATCTGTGGGTGGCCCACCCAAGGCCAGAGGGACTGTCTCCAGGAAGGTGAGTCATGATTTTCTTAGCAGTTTGCACCACTGCCCAATCTTCCTTATCATTCTTTCACTTCCCCTTTTATCCACAATCAGAAGCAATGGACAAAAGAAGGGAAGGGGGAGCCCACGCTCTCCAGGGCTCGTGGTGGAACTGAAGCCACCGAGCATTGCAGGGCAGGGAAGCACATGACCTCTCACAGGAAGAGGGGTCAGAAACTCCAGCCTCAGTTTGAGTCCTGAGGCCCCTAAGAATGTTTTCACTTTCAACAGCCATCACCTACAGCTCTTTATCAGAGACGCTGCCCACAAGCTAGTACAGCTGCTTTGCTCGCACAGATCAGGAACCAGGAGCCGGCAGGAACATGTGTCCTCCCTGGGGCAGCCCTGAACAGATAACCAACATATGGCTGATGATGACAGCAAGCAGCCCCAGCCCCTTGCCTCAGGTGCGGCACCTCTGAGGCACTTATACTGCTGAGCTGCCCTGGGAACAGGACTCACTACAGAATCTGCAAGACCCAGTGCAAAATAAAAAAGCAGATCCCTTGTTCAAATAGTATGAAGAATTTCAGGACAGTAACGACATCAGAGCATCAGCCCAAGTGTAGTGCCTGAGTGTGGGGCCCATGGGACTGAACAGGTGCACGGCCCTGCAGCCAACCCTGCTTGCAGAATCAGGTGGACCCACCCTCTGAGATCATCCTTGGCCCCTTACAGACTAGCTCCCCCGACACTCTTACCAGGTTCCTCCACAGAGCCTTTCCTTGCAAATCTTCTGCACACAAATCCTCATCTCAGAGTCTGCTTTTGGGTGTCCAGTTAAGACAGATCCCTGGGCATGCTACCACCACATCTTTAAACCTCCGTTTCCTCTGGAAACCAAAAAGTATCTGAGAGGAATCTCAACCAATTTAGGAAGTTTATTTTGCCAAGGTTAAGGATGCATGCGCTGGAAGAAGGTCTGTGCCTTTCTCCAAGGATGATTTTGAGGGCTTCAATATTTAAAGGGGAGAGAGCGGCTACTGGAGAAAGAGTAAGAAATTTTTTAAAGGTGTGGGTAGATAAGAGACAAATTTTGCATTCCTTTGAGTCTTTGATCACTCTTTCACCAAATACGCAATTTACATGTGGAGGGGGCAGGTGGAGAAATAGTCACTTACGCCTTCATTTCACATCAGAAGAAAACAATCAGATATGCATTTGTCTCAGGTGAGCAGAGGGATGACTTTGAGTTCTGTCCTTTGTCCCGCACCCGTGAAGATAAGCTATCAGTTTACATCGTCAGGAAGAATTCAACAGAACCATTTTAGGGTAAAGATCTTGCAGCCCACAAGGAATTTCCTAGTGAGCAAATTGTGAGGGAGGTCTGTGGCTTTTTAACTTTGTAGCTATCTTATTTAGGAATAGAATGGGAGGCAGGTTTGCCTGACAGTTCCCAGCTGGACTTTTCCATGGATTAGTGATTTTGCAGGCTTAATGTTTATTCTCCTTTCATTTTATAAAATCTGGGGTGGGGGAATAGAGTGTACTTTGTAGAGCTATTGGGAGAACCACATGAGACAATGCACAGAGTGCCTAGTACCATGCCAGGCATATAACCAATGCGCCCCGATGCTCCTTAAGAGTGTTTTTTTTTTTTTTTTTTTTTTTTGAGATAGTCTTGCTCTGTCACCCAGGCTGGAGTGCAGTGGTGCCATAGCTCGTTGCAACCTCCACCTCCTGGGTTCAAGTGATTCTCCTGCCTCAGCCTCCTGAGTAGCTGGGATTACAGGCACCCGCCACCACGTCTGGATAATTTTTGTATCTTTCTTTTTTTTAGTACAGACGGGGTTTCGCAGTGTTGGCCAGGCTGGTGTCAAACTCCTGACCTCAAGTGATCCACCCACCTTGGCCTCCCAAAGTGCGGGGATTACAGGTGTGAGCTACTGCACCCAGCCAACATCATTTTTATCACCATCACCACAAAAATTAAGCATCCTTGCTTTAACAAGGGAACTAAGAGTAAATATAACCCTGCCTGTTCCCTCTTTCCCTACCCTGGGAAGCCCATGCCCGAGGCTTTGGCCCAAGTTTCATCAGTAAAATTTGACAAAGACAGAGGTGGCTGAGAATGAAAGCAGAGAAGTCTCTTTGACAAAATAATTATAAAAGAGAAATCTGACTTAAGGGAGCTTACAGCCCTGTTTTCCTTAGCCAAAACAAATTAAGTTTCTTTCTTTTTTTTGGTGAGATGGTCTTACCTCTGTCACCCAGGCTGGAGTGCAGTGCCGTGATGTTGGCTCACTGCAACCTCCGCCTCCTGAGTTCAAGCAATTCTCCTGCCTTAGCCTCCTGAGAAGCTGGGTTTACAGGCACACGCCACCACACCTGGGCCAATTTTTGTATTTTTAGTAGAGATGAGTTTGCACCATGTTGGCCAGGCTGGTCTCGAACTCCTAGCCGCAAGGGATCCATCCATTTGGAGCCTTGGCATCCAAATGCTGGGATTATAGGGGTGAGCCACTGGGCCTGGCCCAACAAATTAAGTTTCTGATAAAATGACATGACAAAATCCTTACAGAATTCCTAGGGGTCATCAATTTTGCAAGTTATTCCAAAACAGAAAGAAATGCTTTGCTGCAATGGACAGTGTACATGGTTCGAAGAGAGAAGCTGGTGGGTAGTGTCCTCTTTACTCATATCTGAACTCCTGAGCTGTCCACACAACAGAATAAGCAGACATGTCATTTGAAATCCCAAGTCTTCTGATACTTCTCTCAAAGGAGGGACGCTGGTGACCTTAAGAATTTCCCAGCTGGGTGCAGTGGCTCACTCCTATAATCTCAGCACTTTGGGAGGCTGAGGTGAGCAGATCATGAGGTCAGGAGTTCGAGATCAGCCTGGCCAACATGGTGAAACCCCATTTCTACCAAAAATACAAAAATTAGCCGGGCATGGTGGCAGGTGCCTACAGTCCCAGCTACTCAGGAAGCTGAGGCAGAAGAATCACTTGAACCTGGGAGGTGGAGGTTGCAGTGAGCCGAGATTCTGCCACCGCACTCCAGTCTGGCGACAGAGCAAGACTTTGTCTCAAACAAACAAACAAAATAAGAATTTCCCAAATACTGTGATTGGCCCCCCTTACCAGCCTCCCTTAGACTGCTCAAGGCCGAGGTAGAGGCAGGGTTGGACTGCTCTGTAAGTTCACCCACACATCCTTTGTGCCTCAGAAGCTTCATGATCTGTTGCAGAGTATATCCTTACAATTCACAGTAGATCACAGAATCTCAGTTCCAGCCAAGACTCTACCCAAGCCAAGACTTTATTAACCACTCAAAACCAAACAAAAGAAAACAGACTTCCAGAGAGCAGTGGGGTTGGTTTTATTCAACCAAGCCTATATTATCGACTGACCTCCTTCTCAGCCCTAACTGTGCAAGGTATCTGAAGATACTAAAATGTCTAAGACACAGCCCTGCCTTCAAGGAACTCACAGGTTCAGCCAACTGAGGCAGGAAGGCCCAACCTTCTCTGACTGGGGGAAGACTTGATGGCTTAGTGACCTGTGCATGACAAGTGGCATGTAAATGAGGAACACATTTGGTGGTGACTGGGCCCCAAGGCAGCCCCAAGCCCCCACCCCAGCAGTGACACAGCTGAGGATGCCGCTGGTAGTAACAGATCCATTTCATCGCAATACATTACTCACAAATGAACTCAGGAACCCAACTCTATTCATAGGTGCGGGCTTGATTCACGAATGGGTTCCCACCTGACTTTTCCTAGCCGAGACTTTAAATCAGCAAAGTTTCAAGTCTTCCATGAGGATGCTTCCAAGGCTGAGCAAGGGCCCGCAGGGAGAGCAACGGGACTCACTGAGTGGCAGTTCTATTAAGTGGAACGGTCTTGTTCAGAAGAACATTTGAGGTTTCCTTTGACTCTCACCCTTATAAGACCCAAGTGCTTGTCACTGTGCTGTGGCCCTGAGAGGCACTGTTCCCATTTTGTAAAAGTGATTTTTTCCCACTGGATTTGCCTCACAAACCTGGTGTTGTCGCTATTTTGTGGTGGGTAAATTGTGACAAATACCATTTGCAGTCTCCTCTCTGCAGGAACTTTATGCCTCTCAGACACCAATGGAGTACCTCAGGGGCGCTGTTGTCCCCGAGGGTACTTTCAGCAAATTCTCTGTGTCACTGCTCAGCAACCGATGCCCAGGCTGGCCCCCCATGCCATTTCTGTGTTTCACTCACCCATCTCAGAGGACTAGGACAGGATCCCGCCCATCCTTGCAGATGGGAGCACCATCTCTGCAGCTGAAATGATAAGAGCTGACACCTGGCTGAGACAATGCAGGAAAAGGAATCTCTGCTTTCTCAAATTCAACTCATTCCTCGCATACCTTGGAGATGACATAATGCACATCAGCATTGCGGAAAGTGTAAAGAGCGTTCCACAGCTCTCAGATGTCTGCATTTGCGTGCTAGCCACCCATTGACCGACGTCATTTGCGACTGAAGAATTTGTTTAGTGAGACCCAAGAATGTAATGTTTTCCTTTGTATTTGTCAGGATTGTCCAGAGAAACAGAACCGATAGTATGGATAGAGAGAGAGAGTGAGATTTATTTTAGGGAATTGGCTTAATTAATTGCGGAGGTTGGCAAGTTTGAAATCTGCAAGGCAGGCTGTAGGCCAGAGACCCAAGGAAGAATGGCTGCTGCAGTCAAGTCTGAAGGCCATCTGGAGGCAGAATTCCCTCTTCCTTGGGCGAGATCATTTTCTTTAAGGTCTTCAACTGATTGGATGAGGCCCATCCACATTACAGAGGGCCGTCTGCTTTAGTCAAAGTCTACTGATTTGAATGTTAATGTTATCTTTAAAAACACCTTCACAGCAACATCTCCAGTAGTGTTTAAATGAACAACTGGGCACCTTAGCCCAGCCGAACGGACACAGACAACTACCCAGCATATCCCTGTAGTATTTGTTTGTAATCCTTGTAATTAAGTGAGTTCAACGCCCTTGTAGAGAGGGCTGAAGACTAGGTGAGGTCCAGATCCTTACAGGGCAAAACCTTCAAAACAAGCTCCTCAGAGACTATAAGCTACTAGAGGGAAGGGACCATGGGCCATGTTGGATTGGATTTTGACTCCCACTACCAAGCCCAGGGCACACCACAAGATAGATACTTCCAGAAGAATAAGTGCACCATGGACTCTGAATCCAGATGGCCTGGGTTCCCACTGCAGTCCCACAACAGGCTGGATGTGTGATCTTGGTCCAGTTATTTCACCAATATGTGCTTTAGTTTCCTCGTCTGAAAATACAAATTCTGAAGTGGGAACATTGCTGTGAGGATTAAATGAGTTAATATTTGTAAAATGCTTAGACCACTGAATAAAAGCCCCCCCCCCGATGAAAAACACATTATACGTTGCATTAGTTTTGCTCATTTTGTTGCCTTACTTTCCCCAAATGTTTAAGCCTATTCCCAGGGAGGAAAGATCAAGTCCCGTTAGGAGGTTCTTGCATCCCTTGGTCCATGACAAGAGTCCAAGAATAACGCACAGAGGCTCAGGTCTGAACACAGCTGCCCGTCCCATGCAGCCCAGTCATTGACTGCAAAATGCAGCCCTCCTGCCTTGGAATTCTGCCCAGGATGTAAGAACTTCACAAACTGTAACTGCTCACAGTCACCAGGGAGAGCAGAGTGCAGTGATTTTCCAGAATTTGCCTTTATCTTTGCAAGAAATGTCGAATAAGTGACCTCCCCTCTCTAGATAGTCCTTTTTTCCTATCTCTAAAGTTGAGTTTTCTCAAGTTTGGCCTCAGGCCTAGTGCATGGAGCTCTTCCTATAAAAGCTGATTATTTAACTCAGTATGATGTTTGTTGTCATGGTGATAAGAATGACGGTGCTGGCTTAGCCATCAATGTCAGATGCAGTCCAATAGAAGCTGGAAGAGGACGAGGAGGATAGTGACACTGACGCTAATAACGTTCCATGCCGGGCATGGTGGCTTATGCCTGGAATCCCAGCATTTTCAGAGGCCAAGGTAGGAGGATTGCTTGAGGGCTGAAGTTTGAGACCAGCCTGGGTAACATCGTGAAACCTCATCTCTACAAAAAATTGAAAAATTAGCCAAGTACGCCTGTAGTACCAGCTGCTCAGTAGGCTGGGTTGGGAGAATCTCTTGAGCCCAGGAGGCTGAAGCTGCAGCGAGCCATGATCATCCCATGGCATGCCAGACTGGGCAACAAGCAGAACTCTTTCTCTTAAAAAAGAGAAAAAGTTCTTATTCCTAGGATTTTTTTAAAACCTTGGAGTAAGATCACAGAAGCACCAACGACCACTCATCATTAAGTGCCAAAGAAAAGTCAATTTGGAAGAGAATGTAATGAGCTCAAGTACCTTTACCATCCCTCAGCTCGGTTGGAGTAATTCCTGAGTTTCTAGTTCTTACCAGAGACACTGCTGAGTACCCTGCTGAGTAACCAGCACAGCTGGCTGGAGAACCCTTCTGTCTTGGTCTGGAGGGAGTGGGGAGAGGGTGGCTGGCAGCATTTTCCCCCAGTGTAGCTCCTGAGAGAAATGTCAGCTTCACTCCACTGCAGAGCCTTCCAGCCTGAAGCCAGCTGTGGCAATCGGTTGGAGAGGACTAGAGCTTGGCTGGGAGCTGCCATTGCTGTCTCCCAGCCCTGCGTCCTCTGTGACCCTTCAGCACCTGATACTGCTCCTCAGTGGGTTGGGACACCTCCAACCCACCAGGCAAAGTGGGGGCTATAGCATGAGCAGGATGGGAGGGGGGTTTGGGGTAGGGATAGGAGTGGAGAGGTGCTGCAAATTCAAAACCCATCTCTGGGGATGAGAAACAAGAAGAATAGACCGGTCTAGGAGCACAGACTCTTTCCAGTAGAACCCTTTCTTCAAAGCAAAGCTCAATGGGAAACCCATACTCAAAGCCAGGCTGTTTTCATCAAGCAAGAAGGAGGCATCCAGAGCTCCACTTCCATCCTCCTCCCTGGCCTTCAGAAAGTTAATTGCCCTCCTGAGCTTCCATTTCTTCATCCATAAAAGCAGAGAGAATGCTTTGGAGGCATGTTTTGAGGACATACATGTCTCATTAAGCATAACGCAGCAGCACGCAGTAACAGCTCCCTCTTTCCTCTTATTTGCAGTAGGTAAAGATGAAGAAGAAAATAAACTTTGCTCCCTAAAAGACACCTAAGTCCCAGATGAACCCCAAGTCGTTGGTTGGATAAACCATACTGTTGGCTCTAAGGGTGCTGGGGCGCTGGGGCTGTGCCTGCCCACTGTGCCTTTGACTGATCCCAGAGACAGAGCTGAATGGGCTCACTGTCTCTCACGGGGCTCTGGAAGGCCACCTGTGAATTCCATTTTCCTTTCCATCTCCAAAGGAACAGATGAATGCTACATCTCCATTTCTTTCCCTGATGCTCTAAGAGAGGAGGCAGTTGGGGGCTTTGCTCTGATGGGTTCTTAGGGGGGTGCTCAAAACTGAGGACCCATGGCCTTCAGTGGCCAGTGCCCTGCTGCCCTGCTCCTTTCTGAAGCTGCAGCGAAAACCCTGCTTCCCACTGAATGTAGACCTGGGACATCTCACTTCTGTCCTCTAGGACTTGAAGGAATCCGACCACAGATGAGCTCATCACAGATTCTTTTCCAATAACTGCTTGTGCTCTTACACATCTTTATTCTTGGTGCAGAATGAGTTTCTGAAATTGTGTTACGTCCCTCAGATTCTACCGTATTGAAGGACCCCTAATTCTCAAGAGGCACACTCAAACATCCCACCCCAATTATGGTTTCCCCAAAATCTAGTTGGGACTGCCTTCTTCTAATTTCTGAAATATTCATTTTGGATACTTATCCAAATGGCATCTGTATTCATTAAATTAATTATACTTTCTGAAAAAAGTAGCATGAGCCAGGTGCGGCAGCTCAGCCTGACCAATATGGTAAAACCCTGTCTCTATTAAAAATATAAGAAATAGCCAGGCGTGGTGGTGTGCGTCTTGGCTACTCAGGATCTGAGGCAGGAGAATCACATGAACCCAGGAGGCAGAGGTTGCAGTGAGCCGAGATTGTGCCACTGCACTCCAGCCTGGGCAACAGAGCCAGACTCCGTCTCAAAAAAAAAAAAAAAAGGTAGCATGGTACACACTAACATAATAGCTAACAACAGTATCATGTATACAAATATCCACCAGGCAGAGGATAGAGGGAGAAAAAGGGTGTATCCTTAGAGAGTTGTTTGTTTTTTTATTACAATGGCAACACAATAAAATACCTTCAAAGAGGCTTACTAACGTGCATGCAAAACGCCTAAGAGAGAAACCTTTAAAATTACAAAGGAACAATAGACCCAATGGGAACACGTACTACCTTCTAAGAGAGAAAGATTCATTACCACTCACTTCTCCTAAAAAGAATTTATAAATTTTATGTGACTTCAATACAAACAACCATTAAAAAAAAATAAAGAAACTAGATAAGCTGACTGTAAAGTTCATATGGAAAAATGAAACAAGCAAGAATAGCCAGGCAGTCTAAGTAGGATGTGCAGGGGGTTTCCATGTCCTCTGCTTCACATTTGACGTGAGAGGACCAAAAACTCCACCCTTGGATTATGCTAACGCCACTGTCCTGTCTTGAACATGGGTCCCCTAGGGAGGCATGAAGCTCAATTGCACACACGCGTGTTTCTCCTTTCATAAATGTCCATGACTCTTCCTATAGCTTATGGAATATGTATACTTGACAACTCCATTTAACATAAATTTCTATCTTCTTCTTCTGACTCTCAAAGTGTCTGTTTCTGGTTTCTGGCCAGAAGCTACGCTTCCCAACCTGTCAGAATGGCCACCCTGTAGGCTGCAGACCTTCATGAGAAATAAAGCTCTCCTTTTCAAATAAACAAATAAATAAATACATAATAGCCAGATAAAGAATAGAAAAAGAAAGGAAAAGCAAAAACAGCACGAAATAAAAAGAAAATGAATTAGAAAAAATAGCTATCCCACATTTCAAAGTGTATTGTCAAGTCTCGGTAATGAAAACAGCATAGTACTGACTAATGGACAGACATCCCAAACAATGGAATAAACCGGAAAATGCAGAAATAGACCCCATTATAATCAGAAATTCAGTAAGTTATAAAGGTGACATCTCTAATCACTAGAGGAATGGTACTGGTAAATGGTATCAGGGCAACTGGAGAAGAGTTAAGTTCAGTCCATGCCTCACATTTTCCCCCAGAGTCAACTCCAAATGGATGAAAGATACAGACTTTTTTTTTTTTTTTTTTTTGAGAAAATAGAAGGCTGGAGTGCAAGGGTACAATCTCAGCTCACTGCAACCACCACCTCCCAGGTTCAAGTGATTCATGCCTCAGCCTCCCAAGTAGCTGGGATTACAGGTGCCCGCCACCACAGCTGATTAACTCTGTATTTTTAGTAGAGACAAGGTTTCTCCGTGTTGCCCAGACTGGTCTTAAACTCCTGACCTCAGGTGATCCACCCACCTCGACCCCCTCAAAGTGCTGGGATTACAGGCATGAGCCACTCCACCTAGCCAAAATACAAGCATTTAAAAACTGAAACTTTCATCCTGGGCAACACGGAAAAACTCTGTCTCTACAAGAAATACAAAAATTAACCATGCACGATGATGTGTGCCTGCAATCTCAGCTACCCACGAGGCTGAGGCAGGAGAATCACCTGAGCCTTAGGAAGTCAAGGCTGCAGTGAGCCAAGACTGTGCTACCGCACTCCAGCCTGGGTGATAGAGCAAGACCCTGTCTCAAAAAAGAAAAGAAAAGAAAAGAAAAGAAAAGAAAAGAAAAGAAGCCATAGAGGCACTAGAAGAAAATACGGGCAAATTCCTCTAGAACCTTGGGATATAGAAGGCTTTCCTTTTATCCAGAATTCATACCCCAAAAAACACTATATTCTACCACCTAATTTTTTAAAAAACTTAGACATCCACAAAACATAAACAAAATCAAAAGACAGTAATGTGGGGTGACTCATATCCCAGAGAGCCAATCTTTCCTTAACACATAAATAGCTACTAGACATGGTTAAGGAAAAAGACCAAAGTCAACAACACAGTTTTTCTTCAGATGGGCAAAGGAGATGAAGAGGCAGCTCATAGAAAAGGAGAGGCAGATGGCTTTCAAAAGAATGGAATTCAAGTGAGTGCTCCATCTCACCTTAATAAGAGAAGGCCACATTGAAATGCCTGCGTGGCAAGGCTATGGAGAAAGAGAGTCTCTCATTCTTTACCAGTGGCAGTGCATAGTGTACAGTCCTGTTGAAGGTGTCTGAAAACCCTCACCACAATTATAAATATGTGTACCCTTTAACCCAATAATGCCACTTGTCATAATTTACTGTACCAAGTGTACTTACATGCATAGGAAGCGTAGCACAGTTCATAGCAGCAAAAGATTGGAAGCAAATCAAATGTCTAATAGAAAAGCAGTTAGATAAATTTACGATGTGTCCATAAATAGGCAACTATAAAGCTGTAAAAATGAGTGAGGACGTTCTTTATGTACTGATTTGAAAGATGTCTACCATATACACACAGTTAAGTGAAAAGAGCAAAGTCTAAACCAGTTCGCACAGAATGCTAACTTCTGTCAGCCTTGCCACATGGGTATTTCATTAAAGTTTTAATTTGCATGTCTCTGAACCTAAGTGAGATTGAGTATCTTTTCATTCTTTCAAGGGCTGCTGCAGTTCCTTTTCTGTGAAAGGGGGAAAGAAAAAGTAAAAAAATATATATACATATACACACATTTGCTTGTATATCATAAAGACACCCAAGAAATTAAGGTAAGTGGTTACTTGGGTTAGGGTTAATGGGAGCAGGGGTAGAAGTCATGGTTTTTATAGTTTTGATTTGTGAACCAAGAAAATGAATTATCTGTTCAAAAAAATAAACGTGAACGAAACAAGTCTTTCCCTACCAGTTCCTCAGGCTCTTGCTGAACCTATCATTTTCACATGTGCCAAATATTTCTCCCAGATTCAAATCTGACCCTAGAGGGATGGGGCAGGGTCAAGGATGAAGGGGCAGCCAGGGTTGCCCATGAGACCCGCGGGGATCTCTCCTGTGGATGGAGGTCCTGCATGTTTGTAAAAGATGAGGTCAACAGGTGGGCACCTATTTTTCCCATAAGAGGAGCCAATGCCCGCTTTGGAACCAAACTGACCACTGAATCAGGGCATCTAGACAACCCGAATTCAACGACAGACAGTAGGCTTGTGAGGCCAGCTGAAAAAGAGAAGCCTTCCAAGCCCAGAACATTCCCTTCCAGCCTTCAGGGCTACAGATGGGCCCAGCCGGATCTGACCTCCCTGTCGTATTTTGAGCTTTTCCCGGGATTACAAATGGACAACTGCTCTTCTGTTTCATTCCTTTATCTCTGGTGGGAGGGCAGCCTTCCCCCTCGGGCTTTAAATGTTTTCCCAGCCTCAGGGGTCTCTGGCCACAGCTTTGCTTTACCTTCCTCTGCAGAAAAGCAAAAGCTGGCCAAGGCACTACAAGATGAGACAGGCACATCTGCCACACATGGAAAGAAAAAAGCACACTGGAGTTTCCAAAGCCTCCAGTCCCCGCAGGCCTGAGCGCTTGCAGCTTCTCCCTTTGATTCCTCTGATTTTATGAGCTCAGAGCACAACATGTTGGAAGTTAGCAGAGCAGCCGCCCAGGAAAGAATGTGTTCGTTCCACGGTTGAGGACTTTAAGGGACAGCACTGAGTGGCGTGGGGCACGGGCAGGGAGAGGGACGCCAGCCCTTCGCAAAGCATCCGGTTCCCACCAGCTTGGGCTCCAGCCAAGTGAACTAGCTGAGATGGTCTGGGGAGTTTCCATTCCCGGCCTTTTGTCGTGAACTGGGGACAATGCATTTGCTGTGATTGATGGAGGCCACAGATTTCAGCCCCAGCCCCAGCCTCAGCCTGGACTGCAGAATCCAAGTGAGCACTGGCCTATGGGGGCTCAAGGCCGCAACATGACCACAGGGAGGGCTCTGGGAGACAAGAGGCTGGAGGCTGGACTCTACCCTCCGGGCATCATGCAGAGCCCTTGCCCTCTGTCCCCCGTCCCCTTCCAACCCCTCTGCCCAAGAGAAAGTCCAGAATCCTTCCACATCCAGAATCACAGGACTGCTTTCTACAAGGCCGCCTTTTCCCCACAATTAAGGACTGCAGAAGGAATGATTATTTGGGTCTGGCTCATGAGCTCAAACACCGAGAAAAAGATGCCAGGTCCCCTGGTGCTTGTGACTCATATGCTTTTCAGGAGCGTCAAGGCACTATGATACATTTCTCCTGCCCTCTACAAAGCTGCTCAAGGGACGAGGGACTCCCATCAGCCAAGGCAAATGTACCATTGCCATCTAAAGTAGCCAGATCACACACAGAGAGGTCCTGGAAATGCCAGGTGAGAATAGGACCTTCCTTCACTCAGCCCGTTTGGCAGTCCACGGCAGGGAAGCAGCAGAATTGCAGCCTCCACAGGTCACTCAGAAGCACAGTCCGCAGACCAGAGAAGTGCACCTCTCCAGGAAAAAGCAGTGTCGCATCTCATCTCCTACACTCTCACCCCAGCCACCTGGCTGGGAACGAACAACTCCAGTGACAGGCAGCTCATTGCCTTTCTGAGTCCTGGGCGTGCTGTTGAGATCCATGACATCCTTCTTCAGGCAGAGCTGTGTCTCTCCATAAGTCCCTCCCACTCACTTCATACCTTGGACGCCTAGGTGGATCCCTGTGGCAAAAGAAGACCCACTGGTGACTTGTAGACCTGGAATGTGCTGTGAGACTCCCCCTGCCGACTGGCCATCCTCAGTTGCATTCGCTTGCACGAGTCTGAAGGCCCCATCAATCTCCTCATTCATGCCCATTCTTCCACTCCAGTGTTCCTATATCTTTCTGAAAGTGTGAGCTCCTGAACTCAGTCCAGGCTGGGCAAGTGGCTTATCTTATACCTGTAATCCCAGGAATTTAGGAGGCCAAAGTGGGAGGATCAATTGAGGCCAGGAGTTTGAGAACAACCTGGGCAACATGATGAGACCCCATCTCTACAAAAAAGATGAGCTGGGTATAGCAGCACACTCCTGTAATCCAGGCTACTCGGGAGGCTGAGACAGGAGGATTGCCCCCTGACGAGTTCAAGGCTGTAGTAAACTATGATCATGTCACTGCACTCCAACCTGAG
>PVKV010027266.1:0-26677 GCA_004027835.1 Alouatta palliata | reverse complement strand
CACCTGGCTAATTTTTGTATTTTTAGTAGAGACGGGGTTTCACCATATTGGCCAGGCTGATCTGGAATTCCTGACCTCAGGTGATCTGCCCACCTCGGCCTCCCAAAGTGCTGGGATTACAGGCATGAGCCACTGTGCCCAGCCTATATGCTCATTAACATTCTTAATCACATACCCACCAGTGCTAGGACAGTTCCAGGAGCACCCATATTTGATGTAAAAGTTGGTGGCACCATAGTTCTGAGAAATCTCCACCTTTTTCCGGGAATTTTCATGAATATTCCATCCCTTGGTGTGCAGACACTCCTCTCTCTTGAGTGTATACTCAAGACACTATTGCATGTTTCTATTCTACCCCCAACTCATCAGATTCCTTCCCCTCAATGAAAGAAGGGAGTGCATGTAACAAACAAATTTTCCCAGCTCCTCAGATGACTACTTTTGTGTTCCTGCACTCTCAAGACCACAGTTTTCCCATGAGTGATGTCTTCGTGGAGAAGTTTCTATCCACCTTCCAGCCATTTGGTGAGATTCTGTACCCCCAGGAGTACCTAGAGACGCCTTGAGGTGTGAGCGAGAAAGGAGGGGGATAAGAGAATACAATTACTCCTGGGAACATTCCCTTTCTGTGGGGAGAAAAGTGGCACATCATTGACACTGCTGGATCTCATCAAACACCCAAGCGTCCCTTAAAATAATTATTTGAATCTACAAAACTAATGAGCAATTGCCAAAGCTCCTTTCCTGCTAATGGGGCCTCATTGTGTTTCCGCTAATGAGTGCTGATTGGCACTGCATTCAGATGCAAACCTCGGTCTTTGTTTCTTACAAATAACCTTTTTTTTTTCTTTTCCTTTTAAAGGCCTACTCTGGCGGTGCTGAACATTTCAGCTTGATTGCAAATCTAAAATGGGGTTTGGGATTTGATTCCTTCAATTCCCACCCCAAATCTGCCTGCTCACCCTTTTCCCAGTATCATCAAAAACTGTTCTTTTGAAGAAGACCTTAAATTTAAAAGAGATATTGGGCTTGAAACTGGATAGAAGTAGGTGCAGTTTCTATAACCACCTGGTGAGAGGGGGTAGTGTCTGCACCAGCACTGGTAAAGCAGCTGGTTATTATTAAGAGACGTCTTCTCCTGCCCCCTTCCCTATAAATCTCAAGGTCTTACTGTCCGGCAGCTTCTGAATCTAAGTGCCTTTCTTCTCAGTCTTTAATGTCCCTACTGTCAACATGTTCCCTCAACACACATTGTTGAAAATGTGCTTTAGAGAGCAACTGTTCCCCTTCCTGCAGTTTGCCTAAAGAACCAGAATCTAGCCCAGACACAGTAGGTGCTTAATGATTGCCCATGTAGCAAATGCAGGGTTCTATTTCTGCTGCCATCCTTTATCCTTTCCATCTATTTCCTACAGTCTATGGAATGTGATCTCCAATACTAATCTGAAGGCACAGAATCCAGTGCAATGGCGGAATTGTTAGTTTCATGAGAATGATTCTCTTAGCATCGCAAAGGCTGCCAAGTCCAGCTGGCTGTACAAGCAATGGCTAGGCTCTATGATGAGTGGCCCCTGGAGGAGGCTGGTTAAGTGTCTCATCTCTCCTCTTCCCTGGGCTGAGACACAACAGCCCAGATCTGAGGAAGGAAGCAACCCAAATAGCACAGGACTTAAGGCACAGACTTCATCATCATATAGACCTAAAGTTGAGGCTGAGCTCTGTCCGATAGCAACCATGTGACCTGGAACAAGATCCTTAAGTTATCTAAGCATCATCAGTAAAGTGGGGATGATAAGAGTATGTAGCTGGTTGTTTATAAGATGACTACCATAATGCACCCCCACCGGTCACTTCTATGTATAATCTGGTCTTAGTCATGTGACTTGCTTTGACCAATGGGACATTAACCAATGTGATGCAAGCAGAGGCTGCAAGCCTTCTTGCACGTTAGGATTTACTCTCATGCTGCTGAGAACTTTCCTACCCTCATGTGAAACAGTGTGGGCTGATTGACAGCGAGAGACACATGGCTGTTGCCCCAGCTGACTTTGAGCCAATTGTCAGATATGTGAGCGAGACTATCCTAAGCCATTTAGTTGCGACCAAGCTAGCCCAAATCAGAATAAACTCCCAGAAAATTCACAGAACTGTGAGAAATAATGTCTGTTGTTTAGTCAGTTGCAGTGGCAATGCTTATAGTCTCAACTACTCAGGAAGCTGAGGAGGGAGGATCACTTGGGCCCAGGAATTCAAGACCAGCCAGGGCAACATAGCAAGACCCCATCTCTAAAAAAAAAAAAAAAAATTAATAAAAGATAAAATAATGCCAGGCACAGAGGTTCATGCCTGAAAGCCCAGCACTTTGGGAGGCTGAGGCAGGAGATCACTTGAGCCCAGGAGTTCAAGACAGCCTGGGCAACACAGTGGGACCCTATCTCTACAAAAAATTTAAAAATTATCTGGGCATGGTGCCATGTGTTTGTGGTCCCAGCTACTCAGGAGGCTGAAGCAGGAGGATCATTTGAACCCAGGAGGTTAAGGCTGCAGTGAGCCATGTTCACACCATTGCACTCCAGCCTAGGCAACAGAGCAAGACTCTGTCTCAATAAAAATAAAGTGATGTGTGTTGTTTTAAGACACTAAAACTTGGGGAGGTTTGTTACACAGCAAAAGCTAACTGATACATGTTGCCCCACTCATAATGATGATGATGTTTGAGTTTTAAACCTATATAAAGTGCTTCAACCAGAGCCTGATACATAACAAGTATTCAATCAATATTGATCACATCATTTGATCTGTGAAGTCAGAATACTGGGAAACTTCTGTGGTAATCTCTGCTGAAGTAGAGCACGTACGGAAAGAAATTATGCTTCATTTTGCCAACCCACAGTCTGGTTGCCTCCCCAAGGGAGGGCCTCTAGACCTTGCAAAAGCACCATTAGTCATTGCTGATCTGCACAGATCATGAGTATCTCATTCCAACACCATTTTGATGAGCAACAGCTACTTCCAAGTTAGCCAATGGGAAAGAAGAAAGCCCTTCTACTGCAGTAATACCAACAAAAACCTGTGACTGCTCGTGCCAAAGCCAATGAGAAACATTCCCCCAACCCCAGGTGGTCCAGCAAGAGACCCTTCAGCGAGTCTCGGGAAAATTATTGGTTCCAGTGGATTCACATATGGAACATTTACACTTATTCCTGAATTACAATGCTTCTGAGCCTCCCACCTGCACCCCATTTCTACTTTCAAAAAGCAACCTCATATGCACTCACGCACCAGTTTTCTACTGCAATCTAAAAACACAACAGTTGCCAAGTTCTTTCTCTCTCTGGCTTCAGATTGAGTTGCAGGAAGCCACATAAACTATTGACAGCTAAGAGTGTCTCTTTTGCGGATGTCTGTGATGATATTGAGGAACCATCTCCCAATGCCCGCAAAGTGACCAGTTTCAGGGTTGCCCCAGGAGAGGTGGATTCTGCACAGGACCGCCTCTTCCCCATCGCCACATCACTGCAATTCTGCTTGCTTCTCCACCAATCACAAAATCTCTCATCCAAACAGTTCTGCAGACAGCATTGTTTATAAAAGCCAAACATTGGAAACAATGCAAGTTTTCGTCAACAAGAGAATGGGTTTAGTGGAATCCCATAGAACAGTGAAAACACTCCACATGGTAACATGCATGAATTTCACAGATATAAAGTTACGTGAAAGAAAACACTCATTTAAAAGTATTTCTGTTTGTTTGGCTTTGGGGATTTGGGTTGGGTTTGTTGTTTTATTTTGTTTTGTTGTTTTGTTTTGAGACAGTTTTGCTGTGCTGCCCAGGCTGGAGTACAGTGGCATGATCATAGTTCACCGCAGCCTCTACCTCCTATGCTCAAGTGATCCTCCTGCCTCAGCCTCCCAAGTAGCTGGAACTACAGGCATGCAAAACCATGCCCAGAAAAATTTTAAATTGTTTGTAGAGATGGGATTTCATCATGTTGGCCAGGCTGATCTCCAACTCCTGACTTCAGGTAATCCGCCCACCTTGGCCTCCCAACGTGCTGGGATTACAGGCATAAGTCACCTTTCCTGGCCAAAAAACATTTTTGAATCAACTTATGTTTAAAAAAAAAAAAAAACAGAGTAAGTCAAATGGCATGGTTTAGGGATGTGTTCTAAGGTGATAAGATTTTTAAAAAGCAAGGGAGTGATTGCTAAATACTAGGAGCTTAGTTTCCTTTTGGGGGACAGGAAAGGTTTTGAAAGTGAAGGAACATTCAAGGGCTTCCTGGGATCCTGATGATATTTCCTTTCTTGGCTTCGGTGATCGTTACTTACATGTGTGTTTGCTTTGTAGCAGTTCTTTATGCCGTCCACTTATGTTTGATGCATTTTTCTATATGAATGTTATATACTCCCACTCACCTCCAAAAAAACATTTTTAGAAACAATTCTATGGTACCTGTCTTTTACGCTTTTATTTCTTTTGTGTGTGTGTGTGTGTGTGTGTGTGTGTGTGTGTGTGACAGAGTCTCGCTCTGTCACCCAGGCTGAAGTGCAGTGGCATGATCTCAGCTCACTGTAACCTCCACCTCCAGGGTTCAAGCAATTCTCGTGCCTCAGCCTACTGAGTAGCTGGGATTACAGGTGCATGCCACCACCCAGCTAATTTTTGTATGTTTAGTAGAGACGGGGTTTCACTATGTTGGCCAGGTTGGTCTCAAACTCCTGACCTCAAGTGATCCTCCCACCTCGACCCTCAAAGTGCTGGGATTACAGGTGTGAGCTACCGCACCCAGCCCTGATACCTCCGTTCTATGCCAGTTATGCAACAATAGCTCCATGACCCTCACTGGATGCAAGTGCATATTGGTAATGGTGGTAGATGGAGCGGAAGGTATCTATTTATACTGTGAAGTCTAAGATCTACTCCAGCCAGCCAACATGCCGGTAATAGTATTAGTCATCATAGTAGGAGTCATAGCATTTTGCTTGGATATTGACCCTGATTGGAACAAATCTAGAATTTGCTTATATGTCTTAAGTTGAACTTCCAGTCACCCTTGGTTCCTTCTCAACCTTAGTTCAGAGACAGGGTCACTCTGACTCAGGCTGGAGAGCAGTGGTGTGAACACAGCTCACTGCAGCCTTGATCTTCTGGGATCAAGCAGTCCTCCTGCCTCAGCCTCCCAAATACTGTGATCACAGGTGTGTGCCACCACCCCTGGCTAACTTTTTAAATTTTTTATAGAGACGGGGTCTCACAGTATTGTCCAGGCTGGTCTCAAACTCCTGGACTCAAGCAATCCTGCCACCTCAGCCTCCCAAAGTGTTGGGTTTACAGGCACCAGACACTGTGCACAGCCTGCTCAACACATATTTCACTAGTAGACGTGAGTTTGCAAGTCTAAAGAAGGAATGATTTGCTCTGTGCCTCATTAGCCAAGAGTGATGAGAACAGAGGCCTGAGAAATATCAGCATTTAGGGAAGAAGCAGATAAGAGAAAGCCTCCAAGGAAATGAGAAAGAGCAGCCAGAGAATGGTGCTCAAGAAGCCTAGAAATCAAATCTCAAAAACAGTTTGGCCAGCCTGGGTGACAGAGTAAGACTCTGTCTCAAAATAAACAAAAAAAGTTTGGCCTTGATCAAGCACGGTGGCTCATGCCTGTAATCCCAGCACTTTGGGAGGCCAAGGCAGGCAGATCACTTGAGGTCAGGAGTTCAAGACCAACCTGGCCAACATGGTGAAACCTCGTCTCTAATAAAAATAAAAATTAAAAAAAAATTATCCAGATGTGGTGATACATGCCTGTAGTCCCAGCTACTCAGGAGGCTGAGGCAGGAGAATCACTTGAACCCAGCAGGCAGAGGCTGCAGTGAACCGAGATTGCACCACTGCACTCCAGCCTGGGTGACAGAGCGAGACTCCACCTCAAAAAAATAAATAAATAAACCAGTTTGGTCAATGTCGAAAAGCAGCAAAGTCACATAATATGCAGATCGATTGAATCAGCCCAATTCCCAGAGATGTGATTTTCTTAATCCACCATTTTCTATAAATTATGCATATGAGCATTAAAACTCCATTAGTCCAAATTGAATTTTACAAAATAGTTCTGGAAAGAGAAAAGCAAAACTACTAACAGTGATTATTTCTGGGGACTAAGATATGTTGAGCGAAGGAAGGACTCTCACCTTTTTACTTCATGAACTTCTGAATTACTTTAATTTTTATAAGAAGCATGAATACATTTGAAAATTTCAGATGAAGCAAATAAATGAAAATAGCTCAGTGTTAACCAATACTAGCATAATAACATTGAGAGAAGGAAAAGTGGTTTTTGTTGATGGAAGGGGAAAGAAAATCTTTAGGGGGGTGTTGATGACAGATGGGGGAATTTGGCACGCAAGGACTGGGGAGGGATGAATGGACAGTGTGGGAAGTGAGAGCATGGTGGGAGATGCTGTGGTCCAGTAATTGGATAGGTGGGTGAAAATACAGTAGCAGGAGCAGTTCCCAGTTAGGAGTTTTAAGAGGCTCCTCCAGTGACCAATAGTCAGGTAAAGACAGGCAGGAAAAACCTAGCGAAGGGAGGGGGTTGATATTTGGGGTCTCACTGGCCCCCGGAATAGGGAGGCACTTTTGTCGTCAACTCACTTGGGGCAGCCTTCCCCAAGAGTTCATTGTGTCACCAGTAGTCTCAGCTAGTCAGGAGGCTGGGGTGGGAGGATTGCTTGAGCCCAGAAATACAAGACCAGCCTGGGCAATGTGGTGATAGATACTTCCATATCTAAATAAATAGATAATCATTAAAAAAAAAAAAAAGAGTCAGTGGGGAACAAGGAAGAAACTGCTTCCCATCTACCCACCCATATCCCCAAGGCAAGATACACAGGGCCAGAGCAGAAAATAGAGTTGTAGCCAGGTGTGGTGGCTCACTCCTGCAATCTCTGCACTTTGCAGGGGCCAAGGTGGGCGGATCCACCTGAGCTCAGGAGTTTCGAGACCAGCCTGGGCAACATGGCAAAACCCCATCTCCACTGAAAAACTAGTTAGGCATAGTGGTATGCACCTGTATTCCCAGCTACTTGGGAGGCTGAGGCAGGAGAATTGCTTGAGCCCAGGAGGCAAAGGTTGCAGTGAGCCAAGATCATGCCACTGCACTCCAGCCTGGATGGCAGAGCAAGACCTTGTCTCAAAAGAAAAGAACAGACAAAGAAAACAGAGTTGAGATGAAGATAACAGCACAGAGTTAATGTAGTCAGACTGAGGTCCAATTTACTTAACATCAGAAATCTACAAAGTGCCCTTTTCATCATGTCCTAATAAGCATTGATTGTATCTTTTGTTTTGTTTTTTTAGTCTTTGCTAAACTGATTGGCAAAAAGGACTTTATTTTGAAACAGGAGATATTCTATCTAAATTGCTTGCTTACTCAAATCTTTGAAGGTGACAGTGATTTTCATCTTTCCAGTCCCAGCATGTCACTTGACCTAGAATGAATGAATAGAAGTGCCATAGCATGGCTGTTTTTATGTGTATTAAAATGTTATAAAGAAAGAGTCCGCCGGACAAAGCCCCAGCCTTGGAAAGAGAGCAAGAGTGTCCCCACCACACATCGGATTTGTCTTTGCCCTGTCCCTGCCCAAGGAAAAAGGGCTCACCCAGATGGCCCTTCCCAAAAGAAAGGAACTGTATACTCCACACACAAACCCAAGCCTCCACCCTAAATGACAGAATCCATGTCTATTTTTTTTTTTAATAAAAGTAATAATGAGCCGGGCACTGTGGCTCAGGCCTGTAATCCCAGCACTTTGGGAGGCCGAGGTCAGGAGTTCAAGACTAGCCTGGCCAACATGGTGAAACCTCGTCTCAACTATAAATACAAAAATTAGCCAGGCTTGATGGCAGATGCCTACAGTCCCAGCTACTCGGGAGGCTGAGGCACAAGAATCGCTTGAACCCAAGAGATGAAGTTGCAGTGAGCCAAGATCAAGTCACTGCACTCCAGCCTGGGTGACAGAAT
This sequence comes from Alouatta palliata, assembly GCA_004027835.1. NCBI lineage: Eukaryota > Metazoa > Chordata > Mammalia > Primates > Atelidae > Alouatta > Alouatta palliata. The sequence goes on along the minus strand of PVKV010027266.1, from coordinate 18,656 downwards.
GAGACTCTGTCTCAAAAAAAAAAAAAAAAAAAAAAATTTATCTGTATATAATGCTTGTATCTTTTTAAGTGGCCATTTGTAGAGCTTCAAAAAAATAATAAGTCAATGTTGAGTTCCTACTAGACTCTCTGTTATGTGCATAAGAAGTACATATCTAGAGAATCCAACAATGTTTCCATTTGCATTGAAGGACTTCTGTCCTCAGGATTGGAACAGAAACCTGTATAATTCTTGGCACCGGGAGAACCACAATCAACCTCTTCCATGTTATCAGCTTTAGCTAATGTTAAAGGCATAATGTTTAAAACACCAAAATTTAGGAGACTGCACAACAATGACATACTAAAAATACAAATGCTTGTTTTATTTTGCTGACATATGCTGGTTGAGGATAATGGAACCAAAGTAGATTCAGAAAATATTTTCTAATACACCGGATTTGCATACCACAGATAAACTATTTCTGGGCAACCTCTTCAATGTTCTGTTTGAGGGAGAATGGGAATGCAGGAACAAACTTCGCAAATTACAACGTCATAATGTTTTTTCTAGAATTGGTATGGTAACAGATAGGAATTGTATTCAACTACAAGTAACAGGGTTCCAATTATTGTAGATTAAACAATTTAGGGTTTGTTCTCTGATATAAAAGGCTAAAACTGGCTGGCCACAGTTGGATCACGCCTGTAATCCCAGCACTTTGGGAGGCTGAGGCGAGCAGATTGCTTAAGGTCAGGAGTTGGAAACCAGCCTGGCTAACATGGTGAAACCCTGTCTGTACCAAAAAGTACAAAAATTAGCCAGGTATGGTGGCAGGCACCTGTAGTCCTAGCTACACAAGAGGCTGAGGTGGGAGAATCACTTGAGCCTGGGAGGTGGAGGTTGCAGCACTCCAGCCTGGGTGACAGGGAGAGACCCTGTCTCAAAAACAAACAAACAAACAAACAAACAACAACAACAAAAAAACGCTAGAACTGATATGGCAACTCACAAAGTTATTTGGGATTCAGACTCCTCTTAGTCTAAGCATGTAATTTCAAAACTCAAGATTATTCACATTCACATTATATACATGGAGCTCACGTAATAGAAAAGCAAAAGAGGATAGCTACAAAGGAAACTAAAAAAATGTTGTCTTTTCACCGGAATTTTGCCACCCCAAGTAAAATTGGCTTTCCCTTATTTAAAAGGAGGGAATTAATAGGCTACAGTAGACACCTAGCAGCCTCTGCAATGGGCACCCACTCAAGAAAGTTACGTTGCTTAAACAGGCATAGAACTCTTCATTTTTCCAAATATATTGATCCCTAGAAATCCCCAGCTCTAGAAATGCTACCATTCTCCAACCACATGCTCAAACCAAGAACATACAAACCATCTCTGATTCTTCTTTTACTTAGCCCCACATGCATGTTTGGTTGACTCCACCTCCGAAATACGTCCCATGCCTTTCTAAATATAACCCCCGTATCACCACCTTCCTCCCTATCTAAACTATTGCCATAGCATCCACCTAGTCTTCCTCATCCTGCTTTTTTTAAAAATATATTTTATTTTTGTTTCATAGACAAGAGTCTTGCTCTGTTGCCCAGGCTGGAGTGCAGTGGTGCAATCATACTCACTGCAGCCTCAAACTCCTGGATTCAAGTCATTTTTCCACCTCAGCCTCCCAAGTACTTAGGACCACAGATGTGTACCACTACACCCCATTAATTTTTTAATTTTTTGTAGAAACAGGGTCTCACTATGTTGCCCAGGCTGATCTTGAATTCCTGAGCTCAAGCAATCCTCCCACCTCAGCCTCCCAAAATACTGGGATTATAAGCATGAGCCACTCTGTCCAGCCTGAACTTACTTTGTTGTACATTTATTTGTCGTGTTGCCTGCCTACCTCTCTAGAATATGAACTCCAAGACAGTGGGGTTTTCTGTCTTGCTTATCCCTGTAACACCAGCTTTTATTTAGCTCTGTGTCTGGCATGTCAAAGTCCTCATGAATATTAATAATTAATTAATCATTTGCTCAAAACGGAATCTGAAAATATTGCTCAGGGTTGGGAAAGAGATTGGTAGGGCTTACAATGAGAAGTTGATCATCCAAGTATTAAATTAAATATCTTTTGTGAATTACTTTCGTGCTAGGAAGCAACACACAGATCTCTTAAACATCAAATTAGTATATGCTGAAGTCTAATTATGAAAATTCATACACAAAATTGTGGGAAAATCAGAGGGAATATTTAATTAAAAGAAAAACGTATGTGATTGGAAACCAGCAATTTCTCGACAGAAAAACTTAATGACTAAAGGAAAGCACTTTGCCACTTACTGGCTGCATGACATTGAGAATATTACTTTATATTTATAATGTGGGGCTACTAAAAATACCTAACTCATGGGTTTATTGTTAGAATTAAAGGAGGTTATGTTTGTGTAGGGCTTAGCTCAGTAGGAAGTGGCCATTACCATTATGCCTTTATAATTAAAATTTGCTTTTAAAAGATATATATATATATTTCACATTTAAAGCAATAAAGCCATTTTAAAACTTTGGTAATCAGGCCAGGGTTGCCTGCAAGGGCTGGTGGAAAGTCTGGAGGCAGCAGAGCGTTGAACCTGTAAGTGGAAAGCAAGAAAGAAAGAGAGAGACCTATGGGTTAAAACCTTTATTAAGGTCCAGGGTATTACCCCAGTGGATTTCCCATGAAAAGTTCTAATTGGTGGGTTTAGAATAAGCAGGCAGGAGCTCTGCAAAGGCATACTGTGATTGCGAGGTGGTCATTTTGCCATATCTGGGCAGCCTATGCAAGGTGTAGGGGCCTGTGGGGTGAGTCAAGTAGGTAGAGTGATACAAGTAGGTTGTATCTACACCAGGAGAGATATAAGGCAGATATCAGGATCAACCACATTGAGGAACTGGGAAGAGGTGAAGAACTGTGTCAAGGGTGACTGGGCCCTGCATTTGATATGAAAAAGTCTAATTTACATTCAAAATGGGTACCCAGGCAACATAAAACTATAGGAATTCACTACACAACAATTGGATCTCTGTCACACACAGACAAGTCTATATTCAAAATAATATGCACACTTGCAGGTCCTGCCTCTGCAAATTACAATGTGGAAGATCTATAGTGAAGCTCAAGTATCAGTATTTTTGTAAGTTTCCCAGGTAATTTGTTTTGATGTTCAACGTAATTAGTTTGGGGAACTATTGAGCTGCAAATAGCTCAATAAAGCACTACCAGAAAATTATTATTGAATGATAAGGAGAAACTAATCAGGCAAAGGTTGGGGTGAAAGCCCACAGCAAGAGAAAAGCCAAAGGCAGTGAGAAACAGTAGAGCATAGAGAGGAAGAACCTCAAACAGTTGGCATTCCTAGAACATGAAACGACACGCACGTGGAAGTCAGGGATGAAGCTGGAAAGACTGCACATGTCGTCTACATTGTGGAGGACCTGGAAGCTATGAAAATATTCAGATTTGGTCAATTGTGTGAAACTATTTAAGAATTGTTTTTTTTAGTTGGAGTGCAATGGCACAATCTCAGCTCACTGCAACCTCTGCCTCCCAGGTTCAAGCAATTCTCCTGCCTTAGCCTCCTGAGTAGCTGGGATTACAGGCACCCACCACCATGCCCAGCTAATTTTTGTATTTTTAGTAGAGACAGGGTTTCACCAGTTGGTCAGGGTAGTCTCGAACTCCTTACCTCAGGTGATCCACCTACCTTGGCCTCCCAAACTACTATTTAAGAACTTAAGGAGATTAGGAAGGTTGAGGCAGGAGGATTACTTGAGACCAGGAGGTCGAGACCAACATTAGCAACACAACGAGACCCTATCTCTCTGCAAAAAAAAAAAAGGAAAAAAACTTAGCCCAGTATGGTGACACACACCTGTAGTCCCAGATACTCGGGAGGCTGAGATGGGAGGATTGCTTGAACCCAGGAGCTCGAGGCTGCAGTGAGCTGTATTGTGCCACTTCACTCCAGCCTGGCAGCAGCGTAAGACCTTGTCTCTAAAAAAGGAGTTTAAAGAAGGGGAGTGACCCAGATTGACTTGTTTTTATTTAAAAATGTAACATCTTAAAACATAACCCCTCAAAACACTTTTCTTTATATGTTTCTATACATGTTTACAGATTAGTTATGCTATATGTAGTTTTCTTAATGATGATAATATTCATCTAGGACACCGTTTTAAATGGCTGAATACCATCTCATTTTATGAATATATCATTTTATTTTTAACTGATCCTATTGTGGTAGGTTTATTTAATTTCAACTTAGCTAAACTGGAACTATATTTCTAAGAAATCCCTTCTCTATGGTTTATGCTATTGTTGGCCATGAGAAAAACATACGCAAGATGTGACAGAACTGTCTGGGGGCAATGGCTCATGCCTGTAATCCCGACACTTTGGGAGGCTGAGGCTGAAGGATCACTTGAGCCCAGGAGTTTGAGACCAGCCTGGGCAACATAATGAGATTCCCCTATCTCTACAAAAAAAATTAATAAGTAAATAAATATAAATAAATAAATAAGCCAGGTATGGTGACATGGGCCTGTGGTCCCAGCTACTCAGGAGGCTGAGGCAGGAAGACAACCTGAGTCTAGGGGTTTGAGGCTGCTGTGAGCTATGATTATACCACTTCACTCCAGCCTGGGTGACAGAGTGAGACTCTGCCACTTAAAAAAAGATTTGGCAGACAGGAGTGAAGGTGCAGCAATTTCTGTGCCCTGAGTACATGTGCATGGAATTCTTACCACTCACACAATTTGCAACTAACCTGATGCTGTGGGTGTGAGGCGTCAGCCAGGCCTGTGGTGCCTTCTGCTACTCCAGGTCTCCCTCAGCTTCTCCAAACCCTGGACCAGGTGCCTGTGATGGGTACCGGCTCCTCCTGCCAGTCACTCACATCATCAAGATTGGAGGTGGTAACAGATTCAGGTTCCACATTGTCCTTGTAGGTTCCAAGTTATCCTTGTAGGTTCCTGTTGGTCTTTGTATCCCCTACTTGACATACATTTTTTTCATGCCAAGCTGCTGGCCCTGATGACTTCAAGTCCAACATCGGATTCAGAATAGCCACCACCCCACAGAGACTGATAACTTGCTCCCACAGTTGCATAAGGACTAATCTCTGCATGCAAAAAGTCTCCCATTGCGTGTCAGCCATAGTGGTTCTGCTTCTCTGATCAAACTCCAACTGAACTCTAACGCAGTGTGTTAGTTGGGTTCTCTGGAGCAGTATCAGGTTTCTTGGGAGTAATATCCATGAAAGATAAAATGGTGGAGAAGAAGGATTGGCCAGGGAGAACATCAGATCCAGATGCAGATCTGGAAAAGGTTCACCCAACCCAGTTGGGGGTTCTGGAGCAAAGATTTCCCACCAAAGGAATCCCACAATGAGCTATAATCACTAGTCCCAGTACCTTGCTCAGTCCTTCGCTAGGGCTACCTGAGAACAGCATAACCTCAGCTTAACAGGTGAGGCAGAGGCCAGGTGCAGTAGCTGACACCTGCAATCCCAGCACTTTGGGAGGCCAAGGTGGGAGGATCACTTGAGCCCAGGAGTTCAACACCAGCCAAGCCAACATAGTGAGACATCGTCTCTACTAAAAATAAGAAAATAAATTAGTTGGGTGCAGTGGCACACACCTGTAGTCCCAGCTACTCAGGAGGCTGAGGTGAGGATCACTTGAGCCCAGGTCAAAGCTGCAGTAAGCGGTGATCGCACCACTGCACTCCAGCCTGGGCAACAGAGCAAGATCCATGTCTCAAAAATATAAAAATAAAAATAGCTGGAACCTGTCAGCTCCCAGCATTCCTCACAGCTGAAGGACAAGTTCCTTCTTGAAGGGAGATCAGAACGGCACACCCGAGGGCTGCTCCACCCTTACTGGCGCACTTTGTTGGATGACTCTGATAATCCACTTTGTTATAAACAAGATTTAAGTGAACAAATCTGGTAAGTCATATCTTTTTGCACACCCTTAATTATTTGCTTAGGATACGTGCCTAGAAATGAGAATCTGGGACAAATAATCTCCCCATTTTTAGGGCTTTTGCTTTACAAAACCAGGCTGGGCCTCAGAAGAGTCATGGTTTTAATCAGAATTTAATCAACATTAAAGTTGAATGTTTTCATATACATTTAGAGGTTTATATTTCTTTTTGTTTTGTTTTGTTTTTTGAGACAGAGTCTCACTCTGTTGCCCAGGCTGGAGTGCAGTGGCACAATCTTGGCTCACTGCAACCTCCGTCTCCCAGGTTCAACCAATTCTCCTGCCTCAGCCTCCTGAGTAGCTGGAATTACAGGCACCCATCACCACGTCCGGCTAATTTTTGTACTTTTAGTAGAGACAGGGTTTTGCCAAGTTGGCCAGGCTGATCTTGAACTTCTGACCTCAGGTGATCCACCCTCCTTGGCCTCCCAAAATGCTGAGATTATAGGCGTGAGCCACCATGCCCAGACTAGACATTTATGTTACTTTTCTTAAAAAAAAACTTCTTGTTCATATTGTTGGATATAGGATGGTCATGTTTTTCTAATTGAAAAAGCTACTTGTATGTAAAAGATTGCAACTCATTGTCTGATATGCATGATGCAGATAATTCCCCAGTTTGTCTTTTATCTTCAAATTTTTAAGTTTTTATATAGTCAACACTCTTAATATCTTACTTTATGTTTCTTCTTAGGAAAGCCTCCACATCTCAGGATTATATTAACACATTAATAATCATTTATACCTTTTTTCTTCCCCCTCCTCCCCTTTTTCTTTTGTTTTTTAAGAGACAGGATCTCCCTCTGTCACCCAGGCTGGAGCACAGTGGAGTCACAACTCACTGCACTGCAGCCTCAACCCCCTGGACTTAAGCAATCCTCCCACCTCAGCCTCCTAAGTATCTGGGACTGTAGGTGTACACCACCACACCTGGCTAACTTATGCATTTTTTGTAGAGACAGGGTCTCACTATGTTGCCCAGGCTAGACTTTAACCCCTGAGCTCAAGTGATCCTCCCACTCAGCCTCCTAAAGTGCTGTTATACTCTTTTTCCAAACCATTTGCCAATTTTACGAGATGATTTGGAGATACAATATTGAAGTATAAAATATAATATTAGACATATATGGTATCCCTGTATATATGTATACACATGTATGTTTCTGTATTTTCTCTTACGTTTTATTGATCTGTCTGTAGCAGTGTCCTATTTATTTTAGTTTAGTTTTTAAATTATGTTTAAATTTTTATTTTTTTAGAGACAGATTCTTACTCTGTTGCCCAGGCTGGAGTGCAGGACGTTATGACAGCTCACTGCAGCCTGGACTTCTTAGGCTAAAGTGATCCTCCTGCCTCAGTCTCCTAAGTAGCTAGGACTACAGGCATGTACTGCCAGCTAATTTTTTATTTTTTTAGAGACATGATCTCACTATGTTGCCCAGGCTGATCTCAAACTCCTAGTCTCAAGCCATCCTCCCATCTCGGCCTCCCAAAGTGTATTTTTTTTTTTTGAATAGTGTAATAGTTTGCTAAATACTTTACATTATTTACATACATAAAGCTCTTTTACATCCACCTATTCAGTGCTTTGCATTATGTACAAAGAAAATCCATTCATAAAGCAGTCTACATAGAGTTGCCTAAACTTTACAGGCTTCCCAAACCAACCATTTTATTTATTTTGGTTCCATGACAAATGATAAATGTTGACTGATAAGATATGGCCCATTTTATTATTCATTTTTTGAAATGTCTACTTCCCTTCCCTGCAAGAAAATTATGCATCCCCGGCCGGGTGTGGTGGCTCACGCCTATAATCCAAGCACTTTGGAGGCCAAGGCGGGCGGATCACCTGAGGTCAGGAGTTCAAGACCAGCCTGACCAACATGTTGAAACCCTGTCTTAAAATAAAATAAAATAAAATAAAAATAAATTTAAAAAATAAGAAAATTATGCATCCCCACCTGTACCCACAATGTCAGATTACAGATGACTGTAAATTCATCAGCACTCCTCCCATCTAGAGATGGAGTCTCTATTTCTTCTTCTGGAGGCTCTAGGACTGTTTTGTCTCAATACATTTTTTTTCTTTTGAGACAGAGTCTCATTCTTGTCACTCATACTGGAGTGTAGTGGCCCAATCTCAGCTCACCACAACCTCCACCTCCCAGGTTCAAGTGATTCACCTGCCTCAGCCTCCCAAATAGCTGGGATTACAGGCACTTGCCACCATGCCTGGCTAATTTTTATATTTTTAGTAGAGACTGGGTTTCAGTAAACCCGTTCAAGTTCAACCCGGGTGGTCTTGAACTCCCAACCTCAAGTGATCTGCCCACCTCAGCCTCCCAAAGTGCTGGGATTACAGGCATGAACCACCATGCCCAGCCTGTTTTGTCTTAATATATTATAACGGAAGTGACATTGTACCACTTTCTCAGGCTTTAAGACACTGGCGTCTTTCACTTCCAGTTTCTTAGGACACTCTCTCTGGAAGTCTTTTCTAGACACTGTTCCTAGATAGTGATGAAGGTGTGATGGCTAGAGATATGGCAGCTGTTTTGTAACCATGAGTCAACATGCCTACACATTAAAAGACACATACTGAGGAATAGAAGGATAAAACATCTTGGATTATCAATTATATTATTGAGTCATTCACTAAGACTGCCTACCATCAGAGACACCTTATAATGTGAGGTCACTGCTTTAATTATTTAAGCCACTGTTATCTGATAATTCTGTTATTTGTAGCCAAAAGCAAACTAATTAGTAAATAGTTATCTGTTGATTTTGCCTGTCCAACATGCAGCCTCCTTCTTCCCATAACAACATTCTGATATTCCTTTAGGGAATCAACACACACACACACAAACACACACACACACACACACACACTGCATTTGGTTCAAGTGGGATTGACTGTAGTCCGTAGTACTGGGGCAAGCGTGTGAGCAGATCTGACTGATCAGAGTGTTGCGTTTACCTGGCTGCAGTGGATGGGCCAATGAGGTTTGGTGCTGGGACTTTTGACAGAATTGATGGAAAAGAGAGGCTCATTCTCTTTAGCAAACTAACACAGAAACAGAAAACCAAATACCACATTTTCACTTATAAGTGGGAGCTAAATGATGAGAACACATGGATATACAGAGGAGGAGGACACACACTGGGATCTAATGGAGGGTGGAGGATGGGAGGAGAGAGAGGATCAGGAAAAATAACTAATGCGTACCAGGCTTAATACCTGGGCGACTAAATAATCTGTGCAACCACTCCCCATGACACAAGTTTACCTGTGTAACAAACCTTCACTTGTACCCCGAACTTAAAAGTTAAAAAAAAAAAAAAAGGCCGGGGTGCAGTGGTTCATGCCTGTAATCCCAGCACTTTGGGAGGCCGAGGCGGGCGGATCACGAGGTCAAGAGATCGAGACCATCCTGGCCAACATGGTGAAACCCTGTCTCTACTAAAAATACAAAAAAAGTAGCTGGGCGTGGTGGTGTGCGCCTGTAGTCCCAGATACTTGGGAGGCTGAGACAGGAGAATTGCTTGAACCTGGGAGGCGGAGGTTGCAGTGAGCCGAGGTCACGCCACGGCACTCCAGCCTGGCACCTGATGATGGAGTGAGACTTTGTCTCAAAAAAAAAAAAAAAAAAAAAACACAGAGAGAGAGAGAGGCTCTTTTTTTTATTGATATTTTATTTTGCTGCTTAACAATGAAACCAACACATTGGCTGGGCACGGTGGCTCATGCCTGTAATCCCAGCACTTTGGGAGACTGAGGTGTGTGGATCACTTGAGGTCAGGAGTTCGATATCAGCCTGGCCAACATGGTGAAACCCTGTCCCTACTAAAAATACAAAAATTGGCCCAATGTGCTGGTGCACTCCTGTAATCCCAGCTACTTGGGAGGCTGAGGCAAGAGGTTCTCCTGAACCTGGGAGGCGGAAGTTGCAGTGAGCCAACGTTGCATTATTGCCCTCCAGCCTAGGCAATAGAATGAGCTCTGTCTTAAAAAGAAAGAATTAAACCAACACAGAGGACAGCAGATTGAGAAATGAAAGACTAATTTCTGGTAATATCATTGAGCCTTTGGGACTCACCTTTGCCTGGTATACCTTTGGACTTTTCTTTCGGTTATATGAACCAATAAATTTCTATTATTTTATTATCCACTTAACAACTGAAGGATCCTGACTGGTGCAGCCCAGAGTCCAGGCTTACAGATTAGGCCAAGGGCCCCACCTAAAATAAGTAGATTTGAGGGAGAAGGGGAGAGAGAAAAGATAGGGTACAGCTCTAGAGGGTAGCTGCCAGTAATTCTGTCACAGATGACAGAAGCTAAGGCCGGAGGGTTAAAGTCACTTACCCAAGGTTGTACAACAGCTCGTTATAAGGGTCCAGTTTCAAACACAGGCCTAACAAGACTCCAAAACTTACATTGTTTTTGCTAAACTACACTGATTCTCAGAGTAAAGCTCTACCAGGAATCAAATCTGTATATTGCCTCTTAAATACTGGAGCCAGGCGTGGTAGCTCACGCCTGTAATCCCAGCACTTTAAGAGGCCAAGGCAGGCAGATCACCTGAGGTCAGGAGTACAAGACCAGCCTGGCCAACATGGAAAAATCCCGTCTCTACTAAAAATACAAAAAGTAGCCAGTTGTGGTGGTGCACACCTGTAATCCCAGCTACTGGGTTGGCTGAGGCAGGAGAATCACTTGAACCCGGGAGGCAGTTGCAGTGAGCTGAGATCACACCACTGCACTCCAGCTTGGGCAACAGAGTGAGACTCCGTCTCAAAAAAAAAGAGTTTTTCTGGCGTTGCTTAGGTAGGGCTGAGGACTAGGTCAGAATTCCTGTTTTCCTAATCAGTTAGCAAGTCTAGCCAACGTCACTCCCCATGTCCTTCTACAGCCATGTGCTGTATCATGACGTTTTGGTCAATGACAGACCACGTATATGACAATGATACCATAAGACCATAATACCACAGTTTTACCATACTGTTCCTATGTTTAGGTATGTTTAGATACACAGATACTTGCCAGTATGTTGTAGTTGCCTACAGAATTTAATGCAGTAATGCTGTGCTGGTTTCTCACCTGAGAGCAATCAGCTATACCGTATTGCCTAGGTGCGCAGTACGCTACACCATCTAGGTTTGTGTGAGTACACTTTATGATGTTCATACAATGATGAAATCACCTCACAAGGCATTTCATTTCCCAGTCACTAAGCGATGCATAATTGTACTTGCTCCTCTTCCGAAGGCTCCCTACACACCGTCTCAGGTTTTGTCTCCTTGACAAGGAGAGGAACTTCTTCTGGAACTCCCATCTCCTCTTTGGGATACGTAGATGGGTTCTTCTAGAAAATTCCAGGACAGCCAAGGACCTTCCCAGTAGCCCTAGTGGAACAAGCTGGGACCACTCCAGTGCCCATCCCACTTCTCCCCAGGAAGTACCCTCCCTCTCAAATGAGGATCGCAAAGACTAGAGACCAGGACTAGAGACACCTCCAGTTTCTCCCTTGGAGACTCTGCCATCTTAGCCCAGCAAGTGGGCAAGTTTATGGGCCCTGTCTCCAAGCTCACAAGTCTTACCAGGTTCTGGAGATGAATGTCAGCAGAGGGCTATTGCTTTTCATATTTCCAACTCCACGAAGCATCTGTCATAAAGTCCTGTTATTTATCCCTGGACCTGGCCTGAAGAGTGAATTCTGCTATGATGGCCAACCTCTACCACACCCAACCTGACCCGTGGCCAACCTGAGCATCAGGATGTCCAGTCCACTGATGGCTGCCTCTAGATGGTCCCTGAAGGGCAGGAGGGGAAGACTCAACCCAGGAGGTTTATTTCCTCATAGTTTCCCCCAGCCAGTGGTTCCCGAAGTGTGGGAAATACACCACTCACACGCACAAGATGATTTGGGGTAGTAACAAAACATCCTTCAATAACATTGAATCACACAGTAAAAAAGTTGTTCCCAACCAGGTGTGGTGGCTCGCAGACAGCCTGGACAATATAGCAAGACCCCATCTATACCAAAAAAAAAAAAAAATAGCAAAATTAGCCAGGCTTAGTGGCATGTACCTGTGATCCCAACTACTTAGGAGGCTGAGGTGAGACGATCAGGAAGTAGAGGCTGGAGGTAGAGGCTGCAGTGAGCCAAGATCGCACCACTGCACTCCAGCCTCAGTGACAGAACAAGATCTAGTCTCAAAAAAACTTGTACCCTTCTCAATTCTTTTTTACATTCTTCAGATCACCAAAGAGAAATCTCTGTTTGAGGCAGGTTTGTGTTTTAAAACTTTTTAATATTTGCTATTTTCTCCCATGTAATAAAAGTATCATTTTTGATTGATATATAATAATCATACATTTTTATGGAGTACAGTGTAATATTTTGTTTTTGTTTTTGTTTGAGACAGAGTCTCGCTCTGTTGCCCAGGCTGAAGTGCAGTGGTGCAATCTTGGCTCACTGCAGCCTCCGCCTCCCAGGTCCAAGAGATTCTCCTGCCTCAGCCTCCTGAGTAGCTGGGATTACAGGTGCCTGCCACCACACCCGGCTAATTTTTCCATTTTTAGTAGAGACAGGGTTTCACCACGTTGGCCAGGCCAGTCTTGAACTCCTGACCTCAGGTGATCTACCCGCCTCGGCCTCCCAAAGTGCTGGGATTAGAGGCATGAGCCACCACCCGGCACAGTGTGATATTTTGATACATGTATACAATGTGTAATTCTCAAATGAGGGTAATTAGCATATTCTTCACCTCAAACGTTTATCATTTCTTTGTGTTGATATTTCCTTATATGTATTTGTTTGTTCTTTTGCAGGTACTATATTTGTGCAGTTATTTTATTTACAGTGATTGATGCTGCTTTTAATTTATAGGAGTGATAATGGATGATTGGATGCAGAAAATATATTTTAAAAAGAGAACAAAACTTATAGGAGATACAATTTCCTTTATAAATTCAAATGTATAAATTTTAAATGTGTCTGTTTATATACAAACAATGAGTAACAGCACAGGACATAGATACTGCACAGCAACAATAATGAAGATGGTAAAAATTGTCAACTGCTGCTCACAGAAGAGGGGCTCCTCATCAGGACCCTCTAGAGCAAATCCACAGGCACCTGTCAGACTTGACATCCAGAGGGTGGCATTTAGCAGGTTCTGCCCAGCAGCCAGACTGCAGCCCCTCACCTGCATGACAAAAGCCTCCCCTCCCGAGCTGGGGTGGAATGTGGGCACTCTACTGCAGGCATAGAGTTTCATGGTTTAGGGGATTTCCTACTCCATTCTGTCTTACATCAATGTTTGAACATCTTACCATGAAAACAAGCTTACTTTTAGAATCTTCAAATGCATTCACACTCTAGGAAGGCATGTATTGTTTATTATTTTTATATCATCTCTCCACTACTTCATCAAGCCCCATCACCCTAGCATGCATCCAGGAAATCAGCAAAAACCCACTTAAGAGTCCAGACTTCAAGGATCCCTCACAGTAACAGGCATCTCTTGTTTTGCCCAAGCAGAGCAGACCATTCATTTCCCCTTCTTCTGCTAACTGCATTTAACTTTCCTCTAAGCAACAACCTTTCACTCCATCCTGAATTCCCCTGGCTCTAGGAATTAGCATATGACACAGGCCTGGCCAATCAGAGTGTTCCATTCCCCTAGAAGTAGGGATGAGACCCCAAACGGGTCAATGATACTCTCCACTTGGAATTATTGGAATAAGTAAATCTCTTCCCCTAGGTTACTAGGTTAGCAAGATAGAAGCCTGGAGCTGATGGTGGCCATCTCCACCGCTGGGAAGGAGCCTTTCTGAAAATGAAGCTTACAGAGAGGAAAAGCTAAGCTGGGAGATGGAGAATAACTGGGGCCTGATGACATCATTTGTGCCTTTGGATCCAGCTGTGACTAAAGACAGATACTTCCAGACTTTTTAATTACATGAGCTCATAAAACTTCTTTCTGACTTAAGTCACTTTGAGTTGGGTTTTCAGTGATTTGCAACCAAAAGATTGCTGGCTGATTCACAGCTCTGAGATCAAATGAGCTAGACCAGGCGTCTGGTCTGTGGCCTGTTAGGAACCAGGCTGCACCGCAGGAGGTGAGCAGCAGGTGACCTGAAGCTTCATCAGTATTTACAGCCACTCCCCATGGCTCACATTACTGCCTGAGCTCTGCCTCCTGTCAGATGAGCAGCCAGCCACATTAGATTCTCACAGAAGCCCAACCCCTATCGCGAACTACGCATGTGAGGGATCCAGGTTGCACACTCCTTAGGAGAATCTAATCAATACCTGATGATCTGTCACTGTCTCCCATCACTCCAATATGGGACCGTCTAGCTGCAGAGTAACAAGGTCAGGGCTCCTGCTGATTCTACATGATGGTGAGTTATATAATTATTTCATTATATGTTATAATGTAATCATAATAGAAATAAAGTGCACAATAAACATAATGCACTTGAATCATCCCAAAACCATCCCCTGTCACCCATCCGAGGAAAAATTGTCCCTGATGCCAAAAAGGTTGGGGACTGCTGAGCTAGAGTTTAGCACACATCCTTCCAGCTTTCTTTCCTTGGCCCTAAATAGAGTTAGAAGTAAGAATACAGTTGATCGATGCCTTGCATCCACAGGGGCTTTGGATGAATTCCAAGCAGATACTGGTTGCAGGAGCAAACCCAAGGCACAAGCAGAGTCACTTCAGGATCCGGATGCTCATTTTTTGTTCAACATCCATCTTCTCTAAGGACTGAGGGGAAAATGAATGGCAGGCAAGAGGCTTGACTCTCAACTGTCCATATTCCCAACCTCCTCCCCCAGGGTTCTACCCATTCCAGAGACCCCATGGTTCCCAGGGTACCCCTATCTTTCCGCCCTCCTCTGTTGAACATTTCCTATGTCTGTCTGCCCCAGGGACTCCTGATCTCAACTCCCTAGTCCCCAAGGGCACCATGACCTTGGTGAACTCCAGGAAGGACACAGCCCCATCCCCATCTTCATCAGCCTCCTGCACCGTGCGGTCAGCGATGTTCTCCAGCTGCTCTTCGGTCACCTGTACCCCGACCATCAGCCGGAGAACCTGGGAGATGAGTAAAGAGGCAGCCATAAAGAGGGGGCACAAAGGCTGCTACACCCCCATCCCCTAAACCTTGTCCACCTCATCCCAAAAGTTATTACTAATTTTATAATCCATCCTTCATCCATTTTTCACCATATCCCCCCAATAATTTTCTCTACTGCTTCAACAACCAATCTATCTCTCCCTCACCATCCCACACTACCCTCAAAATATGCTCAAACTCATTACCCAACTTTATCACCCAATCTCCATCCATCCTCCACACCATTCTCCACCTCAACCATTAAGGATTTGTAATTCCATCCTCATTCCATCATATCTGTTCCAGAGTTTCTCAATCTTGGCACCATTGACATTTGAAACCAGATAACTCCTTACTGGGGTAGGCTCTCCCGGGTATTGCATGACATATAGCCGCATTCCTGATCTCTACCCACTAGATGCCAAGTAGCACACTCTCTCCCTCATTGTGACAACAAAAAGCATCTCCAGATAATGCAAGATGTTCGCTCAAGGAGCAAAATCACCCCCAGTTGAGAATCACTGATCATTCCCAACCTCATAGTCAACTGCTCCCCATCTAACTTCCAACAAACTCACACACCAACCCCACCCATTCCCATTTCCCAACCAATACCCCAATCATCTGCACCCCAGTTCCCCAGTCATCCCACCCCATCCCTCACACCATTGCATTCAACCATCCCCCTCTTCACGCATCACGTCTCTTGCCCTAGCTTTCTGCCAACCTGCAGCATCTCATGCCTGGAGATCTTCCCATCGTGATCCAGGTCGTAGAGCTGAAATGCATCTGGAGAGAGGGTGGGAGGGCGAAAGGAAGGTGGGTCTCCCCTCGCTCTCTTCCAGCAGGAGGCCACCCTGGAGGAGGGGGGAGGTGGCCAGTGGGCTCAGGAATGGAGTAGGAGATTCCTGGAGCCTGTCCCTGGTGTGAGTACATCTGCATTCTCACTCGGCGGGTCCTCACAAACTCACAGTGAAGTTTGTTCCTTCTGCTGTTGAGAGGTTCAGGTTTCTTGGGGTCTTGGTCTGTGTCCTCATCTTCTACAGGGCGAAAATGAGCCAGGACTCTGACAAAGCCCGGGAAATCCACTCGCTGGCTCCTGGGGAGACAGGACGGGGAGGAGGGGCACAGAATGGAAGGAGGTAGTGGTCACCTTGTCCATCACTCTGCCTCAAGTCTCTAATCTCCCCTCCCACCCACTCACACACCGGTTTCCCACCTTCACCTCCCCAAGTCAGCAGGCCTCACCCATTGGGAAAGAAGCTTTCTATAATGCGGTCCCCCAGGGGGTTCACGGCCAGCGCCCCTATCTGCTGGAGATCCATGCGGCTGCAAAGTCAAAGTTCAAAGAGGGTAAGGCAGAGATGCTAGATGGAGGGTCAAAGAGGGACGTGGAGTCAGAGAGACAGAGGCCAGAAGTCATGTGATGGGCTCCTCCTTACCTCAGGTAGCCCTTCTTGTTCCTGTCCAGTGCCCGGAACCGGTGGTGCAGGCGGACGAGGCTGGCTTGGGAGACTGTGGGAGGGAATGGGGTGGGAGGTGACGCTGCGGGTCGCGCTCCAGAAACCCGCCCCAATCAGCTGGGAAGGTGGGCCGGGAACAGCGGGGGGGAGGCTGGAAGGGGCAATCATCCTGGAGGGAGGAGCTGGCCGGGGTGAAGGGAGAGTGACAGGACCCCGCGAAGATCCAGGTTCGAGACTCGGGCAGCTCGCAGCCTCCCGAAAACCAAAGTACCGAAGCTATCCCTTCCATCCGCCGTCAGCTCGGTCTTCAGCTTCTATCCGGGCTCGAGGACACCTGGGTTCGTCTGGACTCCAACCCCGTGAACCTGGATCCTCCCCAAACTTGGAGACTGGGACCCCTTGGTTAACCCGCCCCGAGCCCAGCGATCTCAGGCGCTGGGGTCTTGGTCTTCCAGCTCCGGGGAGCCCCGGACCCCGGACTTGTAATTTCGTCCATCCCTCAACACAACTCCTTCCCTGGGGACCTCTACGCGACGTTAAACCTCCTCGGATCCCCAGCCCCGGAATCCTGAGTTCGACCCGTCCCCTCCGCAGCCGCCGGCGCGGGCGCACTCACAGCCGGTCTCTCGCCGAATACTGTCCACGTCGGGAATGACCGCGGCGTGGGAGCTACGCGAACCCATGACCGAGATGGAGGCGGGAGGGCAGGAGCAGCCACCCGGACCCCACGTGTTCTCTCCTCCCGCTGGAGAGGCGTGGCCGCCCCCGTGGCCCTAGGGGACGAAGGTCACAAGCCTGGCGCGCCGCCAAGCTCTGGAACCCCAGCGTGCCTCGCCTCCCACCTGCAACCCAGGCGAATGGAAAACAATGTCCAAGGTGGCGGGTCAGAGGGCTGCTGCGAACAACAGGCTGTTTCAGCTCCGAGATTTCGCGGTCTGCGCGGGAGAGGCTGGTCGACACCGGGGCCCCTCCTTTCCACGCCTGCCCAGGGGCCGGTTCCCACGGTTCGCCGGACTCCCAAGCCACCTCCACCTTCGGGGGCCCCGGGCGCTCCCAGCCCCAGGGCGCTCGCCGGCGGCATCTACGCTCAGGAAGCCTGGGAGACCTTACCTGCTGGGTGGAGACCAGGCAGTGCTGGGAAGCGGGTGGCCGCCTGCGGGGAGGAAGGAGAGGCATCGAAGGACTCCCAAAATCCGGGAAGTTGAAGGAGGGGGGGGTGAGATGAAAGTTTTACGTTAGGTTATGTGGAAAGCACCGGCTTGGGAGTCCTTATTGGAATCCCAGCGGTGCTCCTGACTTTGGGAAAGTCAGTATATCTTGGTTTCATCCCTTTTGTTTGGTCCACATAGCCTTATTGTTGTTTAATTGAGCCAATGCTTAACATTCAGGAGATTTAACCCAAAATCCGCATTCCTGGCTTTTTCTGAGAAATCTCAAGTTCTGACACCACCAGGCCCAGAGCTGTCCTCTGGCCACAGTCCCTCCAAGCCCAGTTCACTCCCTTAGGTACCTACTGCCCCGTAGCGCTCCAGACTGGGAATGACTTAGTCCTGTGACCCGCCCTCCAGAGCCACGGGACCCTTTGGCCCAAGAGAGAATTACAGACATCACTGAGACTGGGCTTAAAGCAAGAATGACAACAACGAGGGCTCTTGTTTACCACACTTTGCTAAGCACTTTATATGCATCCGTTCACACATTCCTTGTCGGCCCTGCTGGGTTGCCTTCTTCTGATTTTATGTGGTGGAGGCTGCCAGGGGGCAGGTTGTGAACTAATTATGTAAAACATGCGTTCTCAGTGCGGTCTCTATCACACCCTAACAGGGCAAAAAATAAAACTTTTTTTTTTTTTTTTAACGTATAAAGCACAGCATACATACAGCACATAAACAGATATACAATATAGCTGTGATATTGAAATTTCAGGGCAGACGTGGCGGCTCACACCTATAGTCCCAAGACTTCGGGAGGTAGAGGTGTTATACTGGACCGAGCATAGAAAGTCAACACCAAGACAAAAGTACGCCAAATTGCAGGGTCTTTATTGC
>PVKV010027265.1:0-26685 GCA_004027835.1 Alouatta palliata | reverse complement strand
TGAATATTGGCCTGCCTTCCTAGGTTGGGGAAGTTCTCCTGGATAATATCCTGAAGAGTATTTTCCAGCTTGGATTCATTCTCTCCATCACATTCAGGTACACCTATCAAACGTAGATTAGGTCTTTTCACATAGTCCCACATTTCTTGGAGACTTTGTTCATTCCTTTTTACCCTTTTTTCTCTACTCTTGCCTTCTCCTTTTATTTCATTGAGTTGATCTTCGACCTCTGATATCCTTTCTTCTGCTTGGTCGATTCGGCTGTTGAAACTTGTGTATGCTTCACAAAGTTCTTGTGTTTTTCAGCTCCATCAATTCACTTACATTCCTCTCTAAGTTGGTTATTCTCATTAGCATTTCATCAAATCGGTTCTTAGTTTCTTTGCATTGGGTTAGAACAAGTTCTTTTAGCTCACAGAGGTTTCTTATTACCCACCTTCTGAAGCCTGATTCTGTCATTTCATCGCACTCATTGTCCATCCAGCCTTGTTCCTTTGCTGGTGAGGAGCTGTGATCCCTTGTAGGAGGAGAGGCGTTCTGGTTTCGGGTGTTTTCCTCCTTTTTGGGCTGGTTTCTTCCCATCTTTGTGGATTTATCTATGTGTGGTTTTTGTGGTTGGTGATTTTCAGATGGAGTCTCTCACTGGATGTCCAGTTTGTTGATGATGAAGTTATTTATTTCTGTTTTCTTAGTTTGCCTTCTAACAGTCTGGCCCCTCTGCTGTAGGACTGCTGAGGTCCACTCCCGGCCCTGCTTGCCTGGGGATCACCTGCAGTGGCTGTAGAACAGTAAGGGTTGCTGCCAGTTTCTTCTTCTGCCATCTTTGTCCCAGAAGATTACCCGCCAGACATCAGTCTGAGCTCTCCTTTATGAGGTGACTTGTTGGATATACAGGGGTCAGGGAGCTGCTTGAGGTGACAGAGTGTCCTTTATAGTAGCTCAAGTGCTGAGCTGTGAGCTCCGTTGTTCATTCAGAGTTGCTGGGCAGGTACGTTTAAGTCTGCTGCAGCAGAACTCATAACCCCCTTTTTTTCCCCAGGTGCTCTGTCCCAGGGAGTTAGGGCTTTATTTATGAGTTTCCCTTGTACTGCTGCCTTTTTCTCAGGGCTGCCTTGCCCAGTGATGAGGCAGCCTACTCACTGCCTGCAGAGGCTTTGCTGAGCAGGTGTGGGCTCTGCCCAGCTGCCGTGTGAACTTCCCTGCAGTCCAGTTTATACCAGTGTATTTAGAACTGCCTCTGCAATGGCAAACTACCTCCGTAGTGGCAGATTGCCTCAGTAATGGTGGACGCCCCTCCCCCACAGAGCTGGACTGTCCCAGGTTCAGCTGTGCTTGCTGTGAAACTCTCCATCCAGAGCATTTCTGATGGCTGTTTTTTTTTTGTGGGGGTGGGACCAGCCGAGCCTGATCACCTGGCTCCCTGCCTCAGAGCGTTTTTTTTTTTTTGTTTGTTTGTTTGTTTTTTTAGTTGAGTGGTCGACTGTCTCCCAGGTGTTCCAGCCGCCTGTTGAAAAGGCGCCGGGATCTGTGTGATTTCCCATGTGGTGACCCACTGCGCCGGCTGAAACCACGGGTGCTGGCGTTTTTTTGCCTGGGAAATCTCCTGGCCTGGCTGCCTGTTTCAGTCCCCTTTTTTAATCAGATGAATGGGTGGCTCTGCCTTCCTGGAGCTCCAATTGCCAGCTAAAACGGCACCCGGACCCACGTATGTATTTTGTATGGGGAACCGCTGTGCTGGGGCACCGCTCCAAACAGCAGCGACGAAAACAGCCGCGCTGGCCAAACCAGCTGTGCTGGCGACCTGTGGGGCTCCTCCCCCTGGGAATATCCTGGTCTGTGGGCAATAAAAATCCATCTGGGAATGTGGCGTCCACTCACCCTCCACGCTTTCACTGGGAGCTGCAATCCTCAGCTGCTCCTAATCGGCCATCTTGGATCCTCTCTTTCCAAAACTGAAATTATGATCTTATGAGATACAGTTGGTTGAAGAACAAAAGTTCTTCATGTTTCAACCTGAGTCAATAATGAAGTATAGACACCAAGAACCTCAAATCAGACCATCTTTCTTTCTTTAAGTTGTACTACACACATCAATGGATCTCATCTGTTACTCTGAAACGAAAGACATCTTAGGGCAGAAAGAAAGCTTCTTTGAAGCTAGATCTGGTGTCTTAGACCACTTTGGGAGCCCAATGCTTTGATTCTGCATTTGTAGGCACACAGGACTACTGTTGGCTTGTATCCGCCTCTAATCATTAGCAGATTTTTCTGTTGGTTAAAGTTATGATTTATGTGAGTGTACAGTGATTATTCTTTGCATTGTGTTTTTGCATTCAGCTTCTTGGCATTAGACAGAAAGGGAAGCAGGAATTTAATTCAGTTCACAGACATTATATGGCTACTTTGCTTCTTATGAATCAAAAACTGTAAGCCTCCAACAACCTGTATCATTGAGATAAAAGCCTATTGAGGCAAATGGTTACATTTAAATAGTCAAAATGGTAAAGTTTATGTTATGTATATCTTACCACAATTTTTATGAAAAGCAAATGGTTAGTGGCACAGCTGGTGGTTCTGACTGGCCATGTGTGTATAGCAGGGGAAGAGCACACTCATGTGGCCTCTTTTTTTTATTTATTTTTTATTTTTTTTATTGTACTTTAAGTTCTGGGGTACATGTGCAGATCATGCAGGTTTGTTACATAGGTATACACGTGCCATGGTGATGGTTTGCTGCATCCATCACCCTGTCATCTACATTGGGTATTTCTCCTAATGCTATCCTTCCCCAATCTCCCTACCCAGTGCTATTCCTCCCCTAGCCCCCCACCCCCCCAGGCCCTGGTGTGTGATGTTCCCCTCCCTGTGTCTGTGTGTTCTCATTGTTCAATACCTATTTATGAGTGAGGACATGCAGTGTTTGGTTTTCTGTTCTTGTGTCAGTTTGCTGATAATGGTGGTTTCCAGTTTCATTCGTGTCCCTGCAAAGGACATGAACTCACTATTTTTTATGGCTGCATAGTATTCCATGGTGTTTATGTGCCACATTTTCTTTATCCAGATTATCATTGACGAGCATTTGGGTTGGTTCCAAGTCTTTGCTATTGTGAACAGTGCTGCAATGAACATACATGTGCATTGCCTCTTGTTGCATGTATCACTCCATACTATGTGACTGGTGGTAGCTCAGCTGGGTTTTCTGCTGAACACTTTATTCTTTATTGATCTAGAAGCTGAAACACTAGGAACAGTTAATCTTTTAACCCTTTACTAAAAGTAAGCTCATATACTCCTTTTTCTGTTTATTTTTCTTTTTAGAGACAGGATCTTGCTTCATCATCCAGGCTGGAATGCAGTTGTGCATTAATAGCTCACTACAGCCTCAAAATTCTGCACTCAAACAACCTCCTAACTTAGCCCCCCCAAGTAGCCAGGACTACAGGGACCAGCCACTGGATCTGGCTAATTGAAAAAAAAAAAAAAAAATTGGAGGCCAGGGCCTTGCTATGTTACTGAGGCTGGTGTTGAACTCTTGGCCTAAAGTGATCCTTCCTTCCCAGCTTTCCTTTACTGTTTATTAGTGATACAAAAAAACTTGCAACATAAAAAAGTAAAATCAATTTTCATTTTACAATTTATTTTTAGAGTTGTCTCTTGCTTAGCTGAAAGTACCTTAAAAATATTGGACAGACACATACCCAGATGCTTAAAATTTTTTTTCCTTTGTCCCACAAAGTCTAGGACTAAAAAGCATACATTTAGTTTTGTATCTTTAAGCTTAAGATTGATTACCAGGTCAGAGTTTTTGTAACGTGGAGCAGAGAACTTTTTATTGAACCTGATATGTCCAGCTAGATAGAACAGGTCTTATTTTTTTCTTTACTGAGGATGAACTGATGGTAGTATCTTAGATGAGAACTGGGAGTAGGAACGATGGTAAAATGCGGAAACAAGAGCATAAGGACCCTTTGGTGCTAAAAATAAAGGAGCAGGCTCAGAAAACAGAGAGTTAGGTTTGAAGTAAAAGCTTAGCTAATGAGCTAAACTAGATAAATAATATACCTATGAGAACTTCATAGCTATAACCTGTCTAATCTCCATGGAGTTTATAATTGGTGGTCCAAATGAGAAAATGTTGATGTTCCACAGGCGAGCACAAAATTAGATTTTAATAAACTGAGACTACTAGAGGGAAATCAGATGCAGAATGTAATTTAAATGTAATCTTTCAGATGATCTAAAGTTTAGTTCACTTTTACAGTGTAAATGGAAAGGAAAAACTTGATCAAATGCTTTTGAAATCATGGCAGTTTTATTACAAAATTCTTGGTGTAGGATAATAGCTTTCTATAGCTTCTGCCAGTAGAAGTTTAAGATGATATCGTGTAAAACATTTATCTTTTCTCTCTCTCTTTTTTTTTTAAGAGACAAGATCTTGCTCTCTCACCTAGGCTAGCATGCAGTGACAGGATCATAGCTCACTGAAGCCTCAACCTCCAGGACTCAAGAGATCCTCCTGCCTTAGCTTCCCAAATAGATAGGACTATAAGTGTGCAGCACCACACCAGGCCTATCTTTTAAATAATTGGAAACATTAGGTAGCTTGCCCCTATTAATTATCAAGCTACTTTTACACCATGATATCAGGTCCAGAAAGTTTTATATTGCAATATTCACATGTGCTGCAATGCACTTACTAATTAATTGTATGTAGCTATATTACCTGCCTTTGAATACCTGGGTGACTAATGATGGATGTGGCCCATATGTACTGTAGTATTGCTCTAACAGGGCTTCTGTCACACAGGAAGCATCTCTATTCTTATAATGTTGAGCATTATTGCAATACTAAGGCTATTTCAAATCTGTGCTTTGGCAGTAACAATAGTTTCTGTGAATACATTCCTAAAGATATTACATGATAAAAGGAGTATTGCAAAGCTAAACATGTCAGGAGTTACAATCCTAGAAGATTAGTATGTAATTCAGTTACAAAGTCAATCAACCATAACTCATAAATCCCTAAGAACACAAGCTTAATTAGTTCGTGTGCATGTCTCATGAAACTACTTGTCAGAGAACTTAATTAATTTTATTAAAAAACAACAACAAAATAAAGCTTAGATTAGAGGCAATAAAAGGTCCCTGTGACATTTGGCCACTAATAGTCATTTTGTTGACATGTATGACAGAGAATATTATATTTCAGATTACGTGTTGCCAGCCCATGGTTAACACTACAGAATCTCTTCGTCCTTTGTGTGTAGCAATCTTGCTTCATGCCCTGCAAACTCAGCTCATTGAAAGTAAAATTCTCTTCTGGAAATTACTCCTTCAAATATAGTTGATCATTTAAGGACATGAACTATCCTTTAACCAAGCTCTCTTAAGGGAATATATAATCCTAGAAGACTTTTTTTTTTTTTAACTAGATCAAAGCTAAGCTACAATTCTGTTCTCTGATTCTGTCTGTATTACTGATTTTGTGCTAATGTGTCACTGTTGGTCATAATTTCTTCTATAATAGATTTTAATCTTGGTAAAATGAAAATTGTTTATTAAAAAAAATAAATACAACTTTGAATTTTTATGGAAAAGTTTCCCACATACTATTTTCTTTCAAAATGGTTCAATTGCATGATCACAATTTTAATATCCCTTAAGTTATTTCAGCAATTTTTATTCCATAATTAAAACTTGATTAAAATATTAATCATTTATTGCTGACTAGTCATTTAAAAATGGAAGAGAAAGGTGCATTTATTGCATTTTGGAGATGTTAATGAGGTCAGAAATATAAAAGTTAGAGCAAACTAAGCAGACCTTAAAAATAGAGGTTTTCATAACACAACTTTTGGTCATTTCCTCTTTGGTGGGAAAAATATTATTTTTGTATGAAGTTCTAAACTCTATTATAAATTGCATTCTATGCTTAAACTCTTGTATTTCTCACCAAAATTTAGAAACTTAAGTGTCATAGGTTTAACGAGGAGGCAAAGTAGAAATAATTTCTTTTTCTTTTTTTTTGAAATAGTCTCACTCTATTGCCTAGGCTGGAGTGGAGTGGTGCACGCAATCTTGGCTCACTGCAACCTCAGCTGTCTGGATTCAAGCGATTCTCCTGACTCAGCCTCCCGAGTAGCTGGGATTACAGGCGCCTACCACTGTGCTTGGCTAAGTTTTGCATTTTTAGTGAAGAAGGGGTTTCACCACCTTGGCCAGGCTGGTCTTGAACCCCTGACCTCGTGATCCACCCGCCTTGGCCTCCCAAAGTTCTGGAATTACAGGTGTGAGCCACCATGCCCAGCCATAGAGAAAAAATATCAACAGAGTTAGCTGTCACAGAGACGTACGGGCAAAGATGTAAAGGGAGGGGCATTAGTGGGAAAAAAGTTATTGAGATCAGCAAAACATATATATATAAAATCATCTTTTCTTTAGATAATTTAATAACTACTAATTGGTACATATGAAATTGCTTCTTTCTGCAAATAAAAATTGTTGAATATTGGAAATTTCAAGTATTTCAACTTAAGAATTGTGTACCAAATTGTATATGTTTTTATCAAGAGAAAATTAGGTATCATATTGTATGAATTTTCATTGAGAGACAATTCTTTTTGTCAATCAAATATTTATCTATATGTTAGAAACTAGTTTTTGGCTGAATAGTTAGGAAATCCTTAATCTTTATGACTTTTCTGAACTGAAACAAGAAGTATATTCTCAACATGACAGACAGGGATAACTTATTTGAAATATGTCAGATCATGTTACTCCTCTATTCAAATTCTCCCTGAGCCTGAGCTAGCCATTTACTCCAATTTAAAGCTTATGCCCTTAAAATAGTCTAGGAAACTCTTCATGGCCTGTCTGTTCTACTATACCTTTCTGATTTCATCTACTACCACTCTCTTATTTACTTACATTGCTCTACTCACACTGACCTTCTTGCTGCTACTTGAACATACCAGACCTTGCTGTGTGCTGCACTCAGAAATTTTACACTGGCTATTCCCTCCGCCTAGAATGTTATTTCTTCACATATATGAATGAATTATATCCTTACTTCATCCAGGACTCTGCCCATCATGAAGATAAGAATTTCTCTGAACATCTGATATTAAATAGCATTATCACAACCCTGAATTTACTTTATTGCTTGTCACTTATATTTTTTTGTTCTATTACACTCACATCCATTTTATATAATACATACTTACTTGTTTATTTGATGATTGACTGTCTTCGTTCACTAAAATGTAATCTCTCTAAGGGCAGGGTCTTTGTTTTGTTTGCTTCTATAGCCTAAGATCCTTGAATGGAGCCTAGCATATAGTTGGTACTCTAAATAAACAAATATCTGACTAGGTTGAAGATGATGTTTAAATAAAGTTTATTCTGTGGGAGAAGACTTGGAGATCAAAGTCTTAAACTTTGTGACAAAAATCAAAGAATCTAGGTTCAAAAGCTTCTCCCTAAAATCTTTCAGTTTTGAAATAACTTGCTTCGCAGAGCCACAGAAGGCACTGTCAGTAAAGAGAAGTTTATGTGAATAAATTGATATGAAGAATGCATGTCTTTAAATCCTCAGCTGTCAGTAATTTGATTTAGATTGTCCGGAACTTTGGTGTCAGAAAACTAACAATGATGGTATCTTATGGTATATTTAAATTAAAAAGTTAAGAATTTTGTATTGAGAGGAATTGACTGGCTCCAGTGGAAGATCAAGAACATGAAGGGGATTACTTACAATCCTCTCTAGGGATATTTATTCATTCAACTAATATTTGAGTGCCTGCCACATGTGAAGCACAATTTTAAGTGTCATAGAGTTTTGAATAAGCCAAAATTCTTTCTTGAAGTTTTTGTTGAAACAATTGAACTAGTTAGAAAAAATAAAGAGAATAATGTTAGATGGTGATATAAGGAAACTAAAAAAGGATACATGCTAGATTCTGACAGGATGGTTAGGAAAGACCTCACTTTCCTAACCCAAATGCTAGAGTAAACACCAGGAGTTGATCTGGAGGAATGCTTGCCAGGCAGAGAAGAAGGTATATAAAAACATTAGGAGGAAAAAGACTTAAGTGTGCACAAGAAGAAGTGGAAGATGACAGGGGTGGGAGCAAAGGGGACAGGTGAGTAATGGAGATGAGATTAAATGAGTAAGCAATATCTCGACTATATAGGGCTTTGTCAGTCATGGAAAGAAGGTTTGGTTTATGTCAAGTGCCATTTGAAGATTTTAAGCAGGCGAGTTACATGATTTGTTTTTAAATGGGTTCCTGAGCTACTATGTGGGGATTGTAATCTTTTGGCCAATTTCTTCAAGTACTTCATGAATACGAAAAGATTTTACTGATGTTAATATATTTGAATGATTCCATTAGAATGCATGTGTGTTCCTAAATACTGGAGGCAATTTTACATTACAGTTTCATAATTTACTTCATATCGTTTTGTTTCTCATTGTAATTTTAAATTACCTGTTTTTACCCTTAGAAACTCTCTACTGTAGCCTGTCTATCCCTTCTTTGTCTCTGAACTAATTATTCTATTTAAGAATTGACTGAATCAAAAATAATTATTTCTATGGTTTAAATATTTGTCCCCCTCGCCAAACTCATGTTGAAATTTAACCCCCAATGTGGCAATATTGAATGGTAGGACCTTTAAGAGATCATTGGGACAAATGGATTAATCCATTAATGGATTTATTTATTAATGAATTATTGTGGGTGTACTAGTAGTGGCTTCAGCCCCCTCACTATGTGATGCCCTGTGTTGCCTCGAGAATTTAAAGAGGGTCTCTACTACTAAGAAGGCCCTCACCAGCTACAGCCGCTCAGCCTTAGACTTCTTGGCCACCATAACTGTAAGAAATAAATTTGTTTTCTTTATAAACTACCCAGTTTCAGGTGTTCTGTTATAAGCAACAGAAAACATACTAAGACAATCATAATTGAAAAGTCTGTGATTACGTGAGATTGTTATAAAACCAGAATTTCTCCAGAATCACTATCAATCTCTTATATCAATGTCAAAATGTATAAAACATTTTTTCTCCTTGTTTAATTTATCTGTTGCTTTCTTCGTTCCATGTGCACTGATTTCTTGCGGCTGCTGTAATAAATGATCACAGACTGGATGTCTTAAAGCAACAGAAATGTATTGCCAGACATCCAAAATTAGTATTAAAGCAACAGAAATCTATCCATTGAATTCTAGAAGGCAGACATCCAAAATTAGTATTACTGGGCCAAAACCAAGATTTCAACAGGGCCACATTCTCTCCAGAGCCAGGTGGGGAGAATCCAACCTTTTCTCTTCCAAATGCTGGTAGTTCCAGCATTCCTTGGCTCTAGACACATCACTCCAATTATCAAGAAGACCATATTCAAGTCTTTCTGGACTGCATCTTCATATCACTTTCTCTTCTATATGTATTAACTCTCCTAATGTCCTCTGTACAAAGACATGTGTGATTGCATTTAGAGTCCAAAATAATCTCCTTATCTCAACATCCTTAATCGTGTCTGTGAAGATCATCATTTGTCACATAAGGTAACGTTCTCAGGTACCAGGTGTTAGAATTTGGGTCTTCTGAGCAGCCACCTTTTAATCTGCTAGAAAATGTCTAATATATCAATATATCTCTACTTTTTATCTTATATAAATTGTTATATTTATCATTTTGTGTTTATTTAAAATAATATTTTTCTATAACTTTAATATTTATACATGAAAGAAAAAAATTTGAAAGATGGTTAGACTCCATAGTATTATTTCATTCACATAAAATCAGGGATTGTGAATAATAGTTCATGTTGATAAATTTGACTCTCTCGTGAGAAATGAATTCTCTTTGTTGGTATTTGATACAGTGTTTCAATGGTAATTTGTTTTCTGACATTTGTGCCCCTTTGTCTTCCCAGATGTCACCAGTTGCTAGTATATCCCAACTTCCCTAATCTTTCTTGAAGGTTGATTCCATTATTACTACTAGAGGCCCAGACTGAGGTTACAACAAATCAACTGCTGCAGAGTTCACTTATTCTGTCTAGTCCTGACCCACTTCTGCTCTCCACTCCTTACAGATGTGGATCATTCTTAATGCTGCTCTTACCTATCTGCAGTAGTAGTAGTATTCCATGCATATCCTAGGCTGCAATTTCTTCTCTTAAGTAGATATCATCCCCTTTTCATCATTCAGTGAGTCCAAAAGTTAACTTTTTGTTTATGAGTCAAGAGATTATATTTATTTCGTAACGTGTTATTTTTCCTAATTTGCTACAAGAAAAGCAACATTCCCAGAATCCACTATCTTTTCTGTATGATAGCCTTATGAAGTACCAAGCACACTGTCACATCATAGGACTTTTTTTCTAACATGATTATACAATTTATAACTTCATAAGGTTATTAACAAGAAAGAAAGAGAAGAAGACTGAAATATTTAGGGGTATCATAAAAGAATCTACACCGGAGGAAACATTTTGATGGATCTTAAAAAATGAGGAGACAGAGAAAGTGAGAAAAGGCGTTACAGGAATAGCTAAGAGTATGTGTCAAGATAAAAAATGTGTTAAAAGGCTGTGCATTCTGTGAAAGGTGAGACATTTAACATCTTTTTTAACACAGACAGAGGTAAAATGAGGGAAGCTGAAGCTGAGGAAATAAAATGAGATAATTTTATAAATTAACTTTTTTAGTAGCTCATCAAACAAGTATGTATCAAATGCCTGTTATAATTCAGACAGTTATTTTGCACTGGATGCTGCCTTTGCACATTTATATCAGTGGATCAAGAAGTCTGAAATTTATCATAGGGAAAGAAGGGAACTAAAATATATTTTTAATAATGGAGATGAAATGATTCAATTTGGTTTCTAGAAACTCGACTCAATGGCAGTCTGAAAAATGTTTTAAAATAAGAAGAAGCTGGTGGTGTAATAGGAAGAGGCAGGTGCAGCCTGCCTAGAGGTGGTAGAATCTGAGTTGAGATTCCGTCAGTAGGAATAAAAAGTGAAGATTATTCTTTAAAAATATTGTTGAGAAATAATTTTATTTCAGTTATTTATAAAAACTTGTTCAAATGTGGGAGTAGGTGTGGCTTAATGATTGAACAAATCTCAACTATCCACCTTAGTTATATGAATTAATTGGGACTCCATTTATCTGTACTATATAAAAATATATCTTTTTTAGGACCAATTTTGATATTGTGATATAAAGAGTTCTAAAATGGCTCCCAAGAAATCTCATCTCTGTTGTACACGCCCTGCATAATACAGGGCACAGTGAATAGGGTGGATTTAAGTTCTGCAATTAGTTTATATTATTTGGCACAGTTGACTTTAGCATAGGGAGCTTTTTCAGGCAGATTTGACCTAATCACATGAGCCCTTAAAAATCAGCTTCTGCTGATTGTTCACAGAAGAGAAAGTCTGAGATTCAAAGCATGAGGAGGATTCAATGGACCATTGTTGATTTAAAGATGGAGAAGGCTATGTGACAAGGTGGTAGGCACCTTGTAGGATGAGATTTGCTCCTGGCTAGCAGCTCCTGGCTAGGAACAAATAAATTTGGCCATGCAACTATAAAGAACTAAATATTATCATCAACAAAATGAACTTGAAAGTGGATTTTCCCCTAGTCTTCGAAGACCTCATCCCGACTAATGTCATTATACCAACCTTGTGATACTCTTAGCAGAAAACCAATTATGCTATACTAGATTTCTAATCTAGAGACTGAGTTAATAAATTGCTGTGGTTTTATGCTGCTAATTTTGTGGCATTTTGATGTACAACACTAGAAAACTAATAAAGATACACAACAGTAAAAAAGAATAAAAATATGTACAACAATAAATTTGAAGATGAATTCGAAAATCCTATGCATTTACAGAAACATAATTTAGAATCTTAATTAAATTGAGTTATTTCCTTAAAAAATCTGTAATGCAATATCTGGTAAAAAATACATAAAACAAGACCAATAACTGTAGAAGAAACTGAACATATTATCAAACTGCTATTCTTATAGGAAGAGAACAGATTTGTTTTTTGATTATATCTTAAAACTTTTAAATTTTTTCTATATTTTAAATATTGAACTTCTATATAAAAAATACCATTATTCTTAATCCATTTTCTGATGCACAAATGATAATAATACAACCTCTTTCTTAAAATAATTACATTATGCATTTAGATTATTAAAGATATTATACATTCATGCAATTTTATATGTGGACTAGTTGTTTAAATATAAAACACTAAAATTAAAAATTAAAATAGACAATTATGTTAAACTATTTGCAAACATCTTAAGCATAAATTTAGGATATGTATAAGAGAATTCTACATCTTTTTATTTAACTTTTATTTTAGATTCAGGGGTACATGTACATATTTGTTATACAGATAAACTGCATGTCACAGGGGCTCAGTGTATAGATTATTTTATCACCCAGGTAACTGGCGTAGTTCCCAACAGGTAGTTTTCAATCCATACCCTCCCACCTTCAAGTGCACCCTGATATTTATTTTTGTCTTCTTTTTGTTCATAGGTACTCAATGTTTAGCTTTCACTTTTGAGTAAGAACATGCATATATGGTTTTCTGCTCCTCTGTTAATTTGCTTAGGTTAATGGCCTCTAGCTCCATCCATATTACTGCAAAGCACATGATCTCAATCTTTTTTATGACTGCATAGTATTCCATGGTGTATATGTACCACATTTTCTTTATCTAGTCTACCATTGATTAGCATCAAGTTGATTCCTTTGGTCTTTGCTATTGTGAGTAGCACTGCGATTAACATACATATGCATGTGTCCTTATGGTAAAATGATTTATATTCCTTCGGGTATATAAATAATATACCCAATAATGAGATTGCTGGGTTGAATGGTAATTCTGTTTTAAATTCCTTGAGAAATTGTGACACTGCTTTCCACAATGGCTGAACTAAATTTACGTTCCAACCAGCATTGTATAAGCACTCCCTTTTCTAAGTAACTTTGCCAGTATCTGTTGTTTTTTTTACTTTTTGATGATAGCCTCTCTAACTAGTTTGAGATAGTATCTCATTATCATGTTGATCTGAAATTCTTTAATGATCAGTGATGTTGAACATTTTTTCATATGCTTGTTGGCTGTGTGTATGTCTTCTTTTGAAAGTGCTTGTTCATGCCCTTCCCCCATGTGTTAATGGGTTTGCTTGTATTTTGCTTGTTAGTTTGTTTACATTCCTTACAGATTCTGAATATTAAATCTTTGTCAGATGCATGGTTGGCAGACATTTTCTCTCATTCTGTAAGTTGTCTTTTTACTCTGTTAATAGCTTCTTTTGCTGTGCAGAAGCTCTTTAGTTCAGTGAGGTCCCTTTTGTCCATTTTTGCTTTTGTTGCAATTGCTTTTGGCATCTTTGTCATATGAACAATTGGAAAATATGTGAATGAATCAATGAAATCAATGCAAATGTTATACCATAAACATTAACTTAGTGACACACACTATTGCACATACTTATTTCTGATTATAAAGTATGAGACAATGCTCCTGAAAACCATACATATTTGTTTTTTCAAGTGAGATGATTTTATGTGTAAATTATAAAACTATTGAAATTACAAAATGTTTAAAAGATATATATAAATGAATTATATATATAAATGTATATGTATATATATATTTATATATAATTTATATATATTTATATATGTATATACATATATAATTAATATATATACATATATATGTGTGTGTGTATATATATATTTGTATCTCTCTATGTATCCTATTGGTTATGTTTCACTGGAGAACTTTGACTAATACAGACTTAGTGTTGGTAGTGGGGTTCTAGGGGAGCAAAATTTTAAGAATGAGTTTTCTGAATTGGTTCCTGGGTTTCTGGAATTGGCTCTCCAATATAATTAAATTTAAAGATGCTAGCGATTCTATTTCCAGTAGTAAAGACCACTGATGGTCTGTGGCGTGAAATGTTTATAGAGATAAGCAAAATATTTTCATTTGATACTCCTAATGAACCACTTTCAAGAACCAAGGACCTAAATAATTATATATACAATATTTTCAAGCATAATAAACAAAAAGCAAACCCACATTTCAGTAGGGATTTTAATGATTAGTGTCATGATGAAGGACTTAAAAGATACAGAGTTGGTGATTCCTACCACATGCTCATTTATCTAGCCTGTTTGACCTGGGCAGAAGACGAATAGATCTTGGAGAATGACAGTGGATTATGTAAGCTTAACCAGGCGGTGACTCCAATTGCTGCTGCTCCTGTACTAGATATGAGTTCATCGCTCAAGCAAATTAATACATCCACTGGTACCTGATATATGGCTATTGATTTAGAAAATGCGTATTTAGCTCACAGGAATCTTTTCTTTTCACAGGATATTATATTAGTCTGTTACTTTGGTGACATTATGCTGACTGAATCTAGTGAGCTAGAAGTAGCAACTACCATAGACTTTATTGATATTTTCCAGCATGTTAGAGGCTGGAAAATAAATGCAACAACAATTCAGAAGCATTTTACCTCAGTGAAATCTCCAGGCATACAGTGGAGTGGGACATGTGAAAATAATCCTTCTATGGTACAGAATAAGTTGTTGAATTTGATCTTTCCAACAACCAAGAAAGAAGCATAATGCCTCGTGGGCCTCTTCAGATCTCTGAGGCAACATATTCCTCATTTGGGTGTATTACTCTGGCTCACTTAAAAAGCTGCTAATTTTAAATAGACCCAGAAAGATAAAAGGATGTGAAATAAGTTGAGCCTGCTCTACAAGTTGCAATGCCATTTGGGTCATATTATCCAGTATATCTAGTGGTGCTCAAAATGTCAGTGACAGATAAGAATGACATATAGAGACTTTGGCAGCTCCCTATAGGTGAACTGTAGCACAAGCCTTTAGGATTTTGGAGCAAGGCCCTGTCATTATTCACAGATCACTACTTTCCTTTTGAGAAACAGCTGTGGACCGCTACTGAGCCCTGTTAGAAACTAAACACTTGGCTACGGGCTACCACGTTACCATGTGACCTGAGCTACTCATCATGAACTGGAGTTTACCTGACACACCACTTTTTAAATATGACCGTGTACAGGAGCACTACATCAAGTGGAAGTGGTATATTTGTGATTGGGACCCAGCAGATCCTGAAGTCACAAGAAAGTTACGTAAAGAAGTGGCCCAAATGTCCATGGTCCCCTCGCCTTCTACACTGCCTTCTCTCTCCCAGCCTGTACCTATGGCCTCATGGGAAATTCCCTATGATCAGCTGACAAACAAAGAGAAGACTCAAGTCTAGTTTGCAGATGGTTTAGCACAATATGCAGGCAACACCCCAAATTGGACAGCTACGGTTCTACAGTCCCTCTCTGGGATATCCCTGAAGGGAAGTGATAAAGGGAAACCCTTGTAGTGGGCAGAACTTTGAGCACTGCACCTGGTCGTGGCATTTGTTTGGAAGGAGAAATAGCTAGATATGTGACTATGTACTACACATGGGCTGTACCTAATGGTTTGGCTGAATGGTCAGGAACCTGGAAGAAACATAATTGGAAAAATGCTGCCAAAGAAATTTGAAAAAGAGATATGTGAGTAAACCTCTCTGAATGGACAAAAATGCATGCAGATATTTGTTCTATGTGAAGGCTCACTAAAGGTAACCTCAGGAGAGGAAGATTTTAATAATTAGTGCATAGGATGACCTATTCTATGGATAACTAGTCAATTTATTTCTCCAGCCACTCTGTCACCACCTCATGGGTTTACAGACAGAAGTGATTATGTTGGCAGCGATGGAAGTTATACGTGGGCTCATCAACATGGGCTTCCACTTACAAAGGTTGATCTGGCTATGGCCACTGCTCAGTGTCCAATTTGCCAACAGCAGAAACCAGCATTGAGCCCCTGATGTGGCATCATTACCCAGGATAATCAGCCAGCTACTGTGGCAGGTTGACCACATTGGACTGCCTCCATCATGGAGCGGCAGTGTTTTGTCCTTACTGAAACAGACATTTACTCTGGATACATATTTGCCTTCTCTGCACATAATGCTTCTGTCAAAACCACCGTCTGTGGACTTATAGAATGCCTTATCTACTATAATGATTTTTCACAAAGCATTGCTTCTAATAAAAAAAATCTTACTTTACAAACAAAGCAGTATGATAAAGTGTCCATTCTGAGAGATTCCACTGGTCTCAGCCTACTCCCCACCATCCTGAAGCAGCTGGCTTGATAACATGGTGGATTGGCCTTTTGAAGACTCAGTTACAGTGCCAGCTAGTTGGCGATCCCTTTCAGGGCTGAGCCAAGGTTCTCTAGAAGGCAATCTATACTCTGAGTCAATGTCCTATATATTGTGTTGTTTCACTGATAGCCAGGATTCATGAATCCACAAACTAAAGAGTGGAAATAGGAGTAAGACCACTCACTGTTTATTACCTCTAGTTAGTTGGTTATTTCACTAACTCACTATCAAAATTTTACTACTTGTGCCTGTGACTTTCTGGTCTGCAGCCCTAGTAAGTACAGTGCCAGAGAAAGGATGCTTCCACCAGGAAACACAACAATAAACCCATTGAACTGGAAGTTAAGACTACCACCTGGCCACTTTGGGTTCCTTGGGTCTCTGAATCAACAGTCAAAGATGGTAATTACTGTGTTAATGGGGGTGACTGATCTATAGTAGAGAGATGTAATTTTCAGATAAGATCCAAAGAGAGTGTCTCCATTTTTATTTTGATGGAATTTTCTGAACAACTTTGCTGTCCGGAATTAATGATTCACTGAAATTTAGATAAATGTCAGAAAAATAAATAAATAAGGAAGATAGTCAGAAAACATATACTTACCAATGTTCAGAAGTGATTCATTTATTTAATTCCAATAGACTATTTTTTAGGGGTCATATCAAATGTACAAAGTTAACTGCTTAAAATAACACAATTTTAGCACTATTTAGGGCTGGGTGTAATGGCTAATGTTTGTAATGCCAGCAATTTGGGAGGCCGAGGAGGGAGGATTGCTTGAGCCCAGGAGTTTGTGACCAGCCTGGGAAACATGGTGAGATCCTGTCTCTACAAAAAAATTTAAAAACTGGCTGAGCATGGTGGTGCATGCCTCTAGTACCAGCTAATCAGGAGGCTGAGGGAGGAGGATTGCTTGGACCTTCAAGGTTCAGGCTGCAGTGAACCATGCTGAAGCCCCAGTGCTCCAATTTATGCAACAAAGCTGTTTCAGACCCTGAGACAAAAAAGAAAAAAGAGATTAGTGCCGTTAGGGTTCTTACAAATCAATTCGTTTAACCCAGTAAGTCCTCTCATTTTTCAGATATAGGATTTGGGCATATGCAAATAGTGTCAGTCTGAGAGTAGAATCTGTCTCACTGAACCAGGGCTTCTAAGTTGAATGTATTTTTTAAATTGTATGAATACATGTAGGTATTAACATTCCAAGTATATGAAAATCTGCCCTTAAAAAATTGTCATTTATTATGCGTTAATACTCTCATTGTTTTATTTTATCCAGAAGAGTTTAAGAGAAGAATTTAACCTGTATGTATGCTTGACAATAAATAGCTGTCCATTGGAGATATTGTTATATTTTGATGTATTTAAAATACTGAATGATTGAAAAATGTAACTCCACTAACATAATGAAAAACTCTTGTGACTTTTGTGACTGATGTGGTGCTGAATTTAGTATGTTTTCTTTGAGATTTGTTAAACTGCTAGTGTTATTGTCTGAATTTTCAGTCTTTCTGCTCAAATGCAATAGTTACCTTTTATGGCAATTAGATTAATTACTTCAAATCTCTCCAGACCTGAGAATAATTAAATGGGAAATATTGCTTTTGCATACTGCATGGTGTTAGGTAATAAAAGTCACATGGTATTAGATACTAAGAGTCACAATTTTTTTCCATATTGTTTTTACAGTGGAACTTTTTCTTGTTCCTTTGTCTTTTTAAATACAATTAATTTTTAATTTTTTTATTTTTAATGTTTTATGGGTACATGGTAGTTGTGTATATTTATGGGGTACTTGAGAAGTTTTGATATAGGCAGGCAATGAGTAATAATCACATTACAAAAATGTGGTATCCATCTCTTAACCATTTATCCTTTGTATTATAAACAATCCAATTATATACTTTCAATTATTTTACATTGTACAATTAGATTATTTTTGACTATAGTCACTTCGTTGTGCTATCAAATACTAGATCTTATCCATTCATTCTATTATTTTTGTTCCCATTAACCATCGCCCACAATTCCCCTTGTCCGACCCCCCTGCCCCGCCCCGCCCCGCATCCCTCATTACCCTTCTCAGCTTCTGGTAACCATCCTTTTACTATCTCAATGGGTTCAATTGTTTTGATTTTTTAGATAGATCCCACAAATAAGTGAGAACATATGATGTATGTCTCTCTGTGCCTGGCTTATTTCACTTAACATAATGACCTGTGTTCCATTCATGTTATTGCAATTGACCGAATCTCATTCTATTTTATTGCTGAATAGTACTCCAACCTGTATAAGTATCACATTTTCTTTATCCATTCATCTGTTGATGGACACTTAGGTTGCTTCCAAATATTGGGTATTGTGAACAGAGCTGCAACAAACATGGGAGTGCAGATATGCCTTCAGTATACAGATTTCCTTTCTTTCGAATATATACCTAGCAGTGGAATTGCTGGGTCATATTATAGCTCTATTTTTAGTTTTTTTAGGAACCCCCAAACTGTTCTTTATAGTGGTTGTACTAACTTACATTCCCACCAACAATATATGAGAGTTCCCTTTTCTCCACATCCTTGCCAGCATTTGTCACTGCCTGTTCTTTGGATAGAAGCCATTTTAACTGGGATGACAGTGAAGTCATCAGCTTTCAGGCTTTTCTTTTCTGGGAGACATTTCCTTATGGCTTCAATTTTGTTATTGTTCTATTCATGTTTTAGATTTATTCCTGGTTAAGTCTTGGTAAGTTATATGTATAGAAGAATGTGTCCATTTCTTCCAGATTTTCTGATTTATTGGCATATAGTTGCTCATACTAGTCACTAATGATCCTTTGAATTTCTGCAGTAACAATTGTAATGTGTCCTTTTTCATCTCTGATTTTATTTGATTTGTCTCTGTTTTTTTAGTTAGTCTGTTTATAGTTTTCTTAATTTTAACTTTTCAAAAAGCAAATATTTTGTTTCATGATATTTTGTACTGTTTTCTTAATTTTAATTTCATTCATTTTTGCTCTCATCTTCATTATTTCTTCTACTAATTTTGGGTTGGTTGTCAAGTTATTTAAGATGCATCATTAGGTCATTTATTTAAAATTTTTCTTCCCTTTTTTAAATGGAGCACTTATGGCTATATACTTCTCTCTTCGTACTGCTTTTACTCTATTCCATAGGCTTTGGTATGTTATGTTTCAATTATGATTTGCTTCAAATTTTTTAATTTCCTTCTTAATTTCTATATTGACCTACTGGTCATTCAGGAGCATATTGTTTAATTTCCATGTGTTTCTATAGCTTTCAAACTTTTCTTGCTATTGATTTCTAGTTTTATTCCATTGTGATCAGAGAAAATGCTTGATATTATTTCAGGTTTTTAAGAATGTTTTAAGACTTGCTTTATGACCTAAAATATGGTCTATCTTTGAGAATAATCCATGTTCTGAGGAAGAGAATATGTATTCTACAGCCATTGGATAAAGTTTTCTATAGAAATCTATTAGATTCATTTGATCTATAGGGCAGAGTAAGTCCAATGTTTATATGTTGACTTTATGTCTGGAGGATCTGTCCAATGCTGAAAGTCAGCTGTTGAAGTCTCCAGCTATGATTGTATGAGGCCTATCTCTCTCTTTAGCTGTAATAATATTTGCTTTATATATCTGAGTGCTCCAATGTTGGGTGCATATATATTTATAATTGTTATATCCTCTTGCTAAATTAACCCCTTTATTATTATGCAGTGAACTTCTCTGTCTTTTCATAGTTTTCATATTAAAATCTATTTTGTCTAAGTATATCTATTCCTGCCCTTTTTTGTTTCCATTGGCATAAAATACCTTTTTCCATTCCTTTATTTTCATTCTATTTGTGTCTTTATAGGTGAAGTGTGTTTTCTGAAGGCAACAGATCATTGGGCCTTTTTTTTTTCTTTTTTCCCATTACGTGACTCTATTTTTTTTGATCTAAGTGTTTAGTCCATTTATATTCAATGTTACTATTTTTAAGTAAGGGCTTAATCCTGCATTTTGTTCTTTGTTTTCTGGTTGTTTCACAACGTTCTCTTCTTTTTTTCTTTCCTTCCTGTCTTCATTTTAGTAAAGGTAATCTTGTCTGCTGATATGATTTAGTTTCTTGCTTTTCACTTTTGTGTATTCACTATGCTTTTTGGTTTGAGATTACTTTGAGGCTTATAAATATTATCTTGTAATCCATAATTTTAAGCTAATAACACTATTTGCAAAAACAAACAAATGGGCAAAAACTAATAAAGATGCTATGCCTTAACTTCTTCCTGCCACTTTTAAACTTTTTGTTGTTACTATTTATATCTTATTGTACTATGTCATGAAAAGATTTTGTAGTTATTATTTTTGGTTGTTTCATCATTTGTCTTCCTATTTAAGAGTATTTTGCATACCACAGTTACAGTCTTATAATATTCTGTGTTTTTGTACACTGTTATCAGTGAGTTTTGTACCTTTAGGTGATTTCTTATTGCTCACTACCATCATTTTCTTTCTAATTTAAGTATTCCTTTTTGCATTTCTTGTAGAACAGGTCTGGTGTTAATGAAATAGCTCAGCTTCTGCTTATCTGGGAAAGCCTATTTCTACTTCATGTTTGAAGAATATGTTTGCCAGATATTCTATTCTAGGGTAAGTTTTTCCTTCAGCACTTTAAATATGCCATGCCACTCTTTCCTGTCCTATAAGGTTTCCACTGAAAAATCTGCTGTCAAATGTGTTGGAACTCCATTGTATTTGTTTCTTTTCTCTTGCTGCTTTTAGAATCTTTTCTTTATTTTTGATCTTTGGGAGTTTGATTGTTAAATACCTCAAGGAAGTCTTTTTTTGGATTAAATCTACTTGATGTTCTATAGCCTGCTTGTACTTGGATATTGATATCTTTCTTGAGGTTTGAGAAGTTCTCTGCTATTAACCTGTTGAATAAATTTTCTTTCTCTTTCTTTACCTCATCCTTAAGACAAATAGCTCTTAGTTTAGCTATTTTGAGGATATTCTCTAGGTCCTCTAGTCATGCTTATTTTTTTGTTCTTTATTTGTCTTCTGTAACTGTGCATTTTCAATTAACCTGCCCTCAAGCTCACTAATTATTTCTTCTGTGTGATCAACTCTGCTGTTAAAGAACTCTTATGCATTCTTCAGTGTGCCTAATGCATTTCTAAGCTCCAGAATTTCCACTTTAAAACAAAACTCAATATCTTTGTTACATTATCTGATAAAATCTGAATTATTTCTCTGTGTGATCTTGAATTTCTTTACGTTTCCTCAAAATAGCTTTTTGAATTCTCTGTCTGAAAGGTCACATATTTCTATTCCACCAGGATTAGGCCTTGTTTTCTTATTTATTTTATGAAGTTATGTTTTCCTGGATGGTATTGATACTTGTAGATGTTTGTCTGTGTCTGGGCATTGAAGAGTTACATCTTTGTTACAGTCTTTGCAGTCTAGGATTGTTTGTACCCATCACTCTTGGGAAGCCTTTTCAGATATTTGAAAGGACTTAGATGTTGTCATCTAAGCTGTATCTGCTTTAGGGAGGACTCCAAGCCCAGTAACACCGTGGTTCTTGCAGACTTAATAGAGGTACGCTTGATGATCTTGAATATATCTGGCAGAATTCTCTGGATTACTAGGAAGAGAGTCTTGTTCTCTTCCCTTACTTTTTCCCAAACAAATGAAATGTCTCTTTCAGATCTGAGTCATCTAAAGCTGGGGGTTGAGTAACACAAGCACTCCTGTGTTCACTGCCCCTAGAACTTCACCAGATCAGACCTGAATCCAGCACAGCAGTAGGTCTCAATCAAGGACTGCTATAACCACTCCCTGGCTACTGCCTATTTCTGCTCAAAGCCCTGGGACTCTACAATCAGCTGGTGGTAAAACCAGCTAAGCCTGTATTCTTCCCTTGAGGGCGGCAAGTTCCCTCAGGACCCTGGCATGTCCAAAAGTGCTGTTTGGTAGCCAGGGACTAGAGTCAAAAATCTTAGACGTCTACCTGATGTTCTGTGTTGTTCAGTTAAGCTGGTGCTCAAACCACAAGACACAGTCATTCCTACTCTTCCCTCCACTTTATGAAGGCTGGGGAGCCTTAACCCATGTTCACTGCCACCTCAGACACAGAGAGACTACTAACAGACTACTGCCACTCTTCCTTAAAGGCCCAAGGGCACTTCAGTGAGTGTGTGGTGAATACTGTCCAGCCTGGGACTCACCCTTCAGAGCAGTGGATTTCTCTCTAGCACAGGGGAAGGGTCCAGAGATGTTGTATTAGAGCTAGTCCTGGAATCAGGGACTGCTTGGTGCTCTACTTCTAGTGGACTTTTCTCTCTTCTTTTCTCAAGCAGAAGCTTGAGAAAGCAACATAGCCACCACAACCGGGAATGTGCTGAGTCTCACTTGAACCTAGCAAGTCTGAGTCTCACCCTAGGCCCTTGGTATAGTTCCTGGGTATTGCTGCTGATCATTCAGGACCCAAGGACTCTTCAGTTAGCAGATTATGAACCCTAATAGGACTGAGTCCTTCCCTTCAAGGCAGCAGGTTCCTTTCTGGCTCAGGGTGAGCTAGGTCCTGGAAAGGGGGCCTCTTAACTCTGAGTAATGCCGTATGCTGCTGTGACTGAGATAATACCCAAGATACAAGACAAAATCCTCCACACTGCCCCATCTCCCATCTCCTTTCCTCAAGTGGAAAGAAAGGGTCTCTTTTGGACCTGTGAGCTATGCTGCCTGGGGTTAGAGGAGAGTTGATACCAGCACTCCTGTAGCTATCCCAGCTGGTGTCACAGTAGGCACGTGTGCCCAACGTCTCCTAGCTCTGGGCCCAGTTCAGCACTAGCACTCATCTAAGTGTTGTAGTCCTTGTGGCCTAGACTGCCTTTCGAGTTAATTTGGGACCCCAGGTCACTTTAGCCCACAGTGGTGAGTCTTTTAGGAACTCACATTCTGACCATTAGGATGGGTGTTTTCTCTCTGGCTAGGGCTGGGTAAATGCTCCCTGTGTAGTTTTTATTTGCTTTGTAAAAGATCAGTTGGCTGCTAAGTATCTTAGTTTATATCTGGATTCTCTGTTCTGTTCCATTGGTTATGTGCCTATGTTTATACCAGTACCATGCTGTACTGTTGACTATAGTGTTATAGTATAGTTTGAAATCAGGTAATGTGATGCCTCTAGATTTGTTCTTTTTGCTTAGTCTTGCTTTGACTATGTGAGCTCTTTTTGATTCCATATAAGTTTTAGGATTGTCATTTCTAATTATGTGAAGAATGATGGTGGTATTTTGATGGGAATTGTATTGAATTTGTAGATCGCTTTTGGCAGTATAGTCATTTTCATAATATTGATTCTACCCATCCATGAGCATGGGATGTGTTTCCATTTGTTTGTGTTAGCTATGATTTCTTTCAGCACTGTTTTGTAGCTTTCCTATTTTGCTTCCTTGGTTAGGCATATTCCTAATTTTTTTTTGTTGTTGTTGCAGCCGGTGGAAAAAAGATTGCATTCTTGATTTTATTCTCAGCTTGGTTGCTGTTGGTATATAGAAGAGCTACTGATTTGTGTAGATGAATTTTGTATCTGGGAACTTTGCTGAATCCTTTTTAGTTCTAGGAGCTTTCTGGAGGAGTCTTTAGGGAGTTAGAGGTAAACAATCCCTATTCAATAATGATGCTAGGGTAATTGGCAAGCCACATGTAGGAGAATGAAACTGTATTCTCATCCCTCACTTTATACAAAAATCAACTCAAAATGGACCAAGGACTTAAATCTAAGACCTGAAACTATAAAAATTCTAGTAGATAACATTGGAAAGACCCTTCTAGACATTGGCTTAGCCAGGATTTCATGACCAAGAACCCAAAAACAAATTCAGTAAAAACTAGATAAATAGCTGGGGCTTAATTAAACCAGAGAGCTTTTGCATGGCAAAAGGAACAGGCAGCAACTATGTGAGTTGCTCTTGCCACAGGAGTAAAAAATGTGCAACTATGTGAGATGAAGGCTATGTTAAATTAAGGAGCTTTTGCATGGCAAAAGGAACAGACAGCAGAGTAAACAGACAACCCACAAAGTGGGAGGAAATCTTCATAATCCATACATCTGACAAAGGACTAATATCAAGAATCTATAATGAACTAAAACAAAGTAGAAAAAAAAAAACAGCAAAAAGTGGGCTAAGGACATGAATAGACAATTATCAAAAGAAGATACATAAATGGCCAACAAATATGTTTTAAAAATGGTCAACATCACTAATGATGAGGGAAATGCAAATCAAAACCGCAATGCAATACCACCTTACTCCTGCAAGAATGACCATAATAAATGGAAACTGAACAACTGGCTCTTGAATGTTGACTGGATTAATAATGAAATGAAGGCAGAAATAAAGGTGTTCTTTGAAACCAACGAGAATGAAGACACAACATACCAGAATCTCTGGGACACATTTAAAGCAGTCTCTAGAGGAAAATATATAGCAATAAATGCCCACATGAGAAGCAAGCAGAGATTTAAAATTGACACCTTATCACCAAAATTGAAAGAGCTAGAGGAGCAAGATAAAAAAAAAAACTCAAAACCTAGCAGAAGACAAGAAATAACTAAGATCAGAGCAGAACTGAAGGAGATAGAGACACAAAAACCCTTCAAGAAATCAATAAATCCAGGAGCTGGTTTTTCGAAAAGGTCAACAAAATAGAACACTAGCCAGATTAATAAAAAAGAAAAGAGAAAATAATCAAATAGATGCAATAAAAAACGATAAAGGGGATATCACCACAGATTCCACAGAAATTCAAACCATCATCAGAG
The DNA here is from genome assembly GCA_004027835.1 of Alouatta palliata. Classification (NCBI taxonomy): domain Eukaryota; kingdom Metazoa; phylum Chordata; class Mammalia; order Primates; family Atelidae; genus Alouatta; species Alouatta palliata. The sequence continues at coordinate 1,549 of PVKV010027265.1, read as the reverse complement.
ATTATTACAAACAACTCTATGCACATAAACTAGCAAGCCTGGAAGAAATGGATAAATTCCTGGACACTTGCCTCCTCCCAAGCCTAAACCAGGAAGAAGTCGAAACCCTGAATAGACCAGTAACAAGATCTGAAGTTGAGGCAGCAATTAAGAGCCTACCACCCAAAAAAAGCCCAGGTCCAGATGGATTCACAGCCAAATTCTACCAGACATACAAGGAGGAGCTGGTACCATTCCTTCTGAAACTATTCCAAACAATCCAAAAAGAGGGAATCCTTCCCAAATCATTTTATGAGACCAACATCATCCTGATAGCAAAACCCGGCAGAGAATCAGCAAGAAAAGAAAACTTCAGGCCAATATCCATGATGAACATAGATGCAAAAATCTTCAATAAAATACTGGCAAATAGATTGCAACAGCACGTCATAAAGCTTATCCACCATGATCAAGTAGGCTTCATCCTGGGGATGCAAGGCTGGTTCCACATACGCCAATCTATAAACATAATCCACCACATAAACAGAACCAAAGACAAAAACCACATGATAATCTCAATTGATGCAGAGAAGGCCTTTGACAAAATACAACAGCCCTTTATGCTAAAAACCCTCAATAAACTAGGTATTGATGGAACGTATCTCAAAATGATAAAAGCTATTTATGACAAACCAACAGGCAATATCATACGGAATGGGCAAAAACTAAAAGCATTCCCTTTGAAATCAGGCACTAGACAAGGATGTCTTCTCTCACCACTCCTATTCAATATATTACTGGAAGTTCTAGCCAGAGCAATCAGGCAAGAAAAGGAAATAGAGGGTATTCAAATAGGAAAGGAGGAAGTCAAATTGTCTCTATTTGCAAACAACATGATTGTATATCTAGAAGACCCCATCGTCTCAGCCCAAAATCTCCTGAAACTGATAAGCAACTTCAGCAAAGTCTCAGGATACAAAATCAATGTGCAAAAATCACAAGCATTCCTATACACCAATAATAGACTTAAAGAGAGCCAGATCAAGAACCAACTGCCATTCACAATTGCTACAAAGAGAATAAAATACCTAGGAATACAACTAACAAGGAATGTGAAGGGCCTCTTCAAGGAGAACTACAAACCACTGCTCAATGAAATAAGAGAGGACACAAACAGATGGAGAAACATTCCATGTTCATGGCTAGGAAGAATCAATATTGTGAAAATGGCCATACTGCCCAAAGTAATTTACAGATTCAATGCTATCCCTATCAAGCTACCAATGACCTTCTTCACAGAACTGGAAAAAACCACCTTAAACTTCCTATGGAACCAAAAGAGAGCCCGCATAGCCAAGTCAATTCTAAGCAAAAAGAACAAAGCTGGAGGCATCACACTACTGGAATTCAAACTATACTACAAAGCTACAGTAATCAAAACAGCATGGTACTGGTACCAAAACAGAGATATAGACCAATGGAACAGAACAGAGGCCTCCGAGGCAACACAACACATCTACAACCATCCGATCTTTGACAAACCTGACAAAAACAAGCAATGGGGAAAGGA